>CAVNYN010205098.1:0-20961 GCA_963692815.1 Nyctanthes arbor-tristis | reverse complement strand
AGTTACTCATCTCTCTACGATCTGTAAATTATATTTGATTCCAGGCAGAGTATACAGTGAAGCCCTCCAATCTAAAAGTTAACAAGGTAAACTCAAACTCCACCAGACCATAACAAGTTATCTAGTAGCTAACACAATTAAACAGAGTCATTCTCCCTCCAAAAAAAAGGAATTACAGTCTCCTAATCAGTGAGTAAACAGGATCAAAAGGCATGAGCTATTATTCTTTTACCCACATTTTCATATTTCTTCTGTCTCTCAAGCAGTTTCTTCCCCAAATCCATTAATTCATCTGAACTACATTCCCCTCACAAAATATCCCCATTTATGAGATGTTAATTTCAATTTTTCAAAATAAATCTTTATAAAAGTTTCCTTAACATCCTCCGTAAATTTCATTTCATAATTGAGCAAACAAATAAATAACAATTAGATAGAAAGAATTCCCAATGAATAAATGATCAACAAGAATATATCATAAACCCTAAAAAATAGATCAACAAACAACACTCGTGGATCTAAAAACCCCAGAAAACAAACAGAAAACTGATTATTCAACAGAAATACGACATAAAACCTCAAAAATTGATACATAAACAGACATTAATCTAAAACCCAAACAAAATCAAAATCTTTAAAATAAACAGTATTAGTAATAAAAGAAAAAATTAAAAACAAAAATTAGAAGTGAATTACACCTGTCCCTTCACTTTCACATTGACGTGTGCCGCCGAATCAGCGGGCTTCTTATCTTCCTCCTGAGCGGCGCCGGACATTTTTCACTCTCAATTTCTGCCGGATTATATGTGTGGTTTCTCCCAATTATTACTTATTTCAACGCTGTAAGGTTTCGAAGACTATCCAAAGTAGGCGGGTCGTTTCGGATTTGGGCTCAAGTTTTTAAATGAGCAAGACCCAATCGATGGTTTTCGGTTCGCACCGGTTCAAACTGGTAAACAGCAAGCAAGTTCACTTTTAGTCCTGATTTGAGTGGGGGGCTTTTGTTTAACAAACCAAGTCAAAGGAAGTCTTTATTTAAAAGACTACCACAACAAAAGTTTTACATCAAAGGAAGTCTTTATTTAAAAGACTACCACAACAAAAGTTTTACTCAATTGACCACACTATTAAAAAAATAATAAATCACAAAATATCTCTTTTCACTTAACAAACGGTAACTGGGGTCTGGAGTCTTCGAATCAGTCATGGAAGCTCTCGCGAAAAACCCTGTGAAGCATTGCCCGCGAAAATCTGCTTCAAACCAGTGACATGGATGACTCGAATCTCACATTCTAGTAGAAGAAAAGTGGAAAATCCCCCCAATAGTCAGTCCATGATCTTCCTAGTGGGTGATTCATAAAGATATGTGGTTTTTTCAAGAACTAAGAAGATGAATGTGAAGTTATAGTACCAATCTCCTTACTATGTTGATCTTAAATTTTTTTGGTGAACGGGAGTGGGTTTTATTGATCTAAGAGTGAGTATTCCTGCGTAAAATCGAGGTCACGGCATGCATTCCGTGATATGCATAACGTCACGGCATGGATGCTGTGATTCCGGTTTAAAGTAGTTTCTTGCCTTTGCTCATTTCTATAATATTGTGTAGTTTGGTGGGTGCTGGTTTGAGGTTATAAATGTCATAGGTATCATTGCTTGGTGGTATGCAAAGCTTTTCATAAAAAAAAACGCCTATACCGTTTGTGATTAGACCAAGCCAACAGGTAATGCTTAGATGAGTTTGTTAGCTTAGTCAATGATAATATTTGTTAGGCTTCTTCTAGAGGAGTCAGAGTTATTATCTTGTGTGCTCTAGAAATAGGATTAGACAACGTAGTAGACACTCACGTTTGAAAGAAATGGGTGAATAAATTCAAGGAATTTCTAGTCAGAATAGGATTGTTTGACGACATGTGTGGGAACATAATTTAGGAATGAAAATCCATGGAAATTATGGCGGGAGAGAGCAAAATCGAGAATGAAATACTATTTTGATCTTTTGTTTTGATTTACAATTTGGTATTCAACTACTATAAAGATACGCTTCAAGATTTAACTTATAGAATGAGAAGGAGTCTGCTTTGGGTAGATTTTATCTACAAAGGTCAATAGGTATTTGTGCAAATATTTGATCTTTATTCTTAATTAGTGCCTATTTAACAAAGACTGCTGTAACATTCTTTATTAGTAAATGGAAACATGAGTATTTAACATGCTGGATGAAAAATAAGTAAAATATAATGATAGAATTTTGGCAGAAGAAAGTAGGATGGAGATGCATATAGTATCCTAATGGTTAAGATGACTA
This sequence comes from Nyctanthes arbor-tristis, assembly GCA_963692815.1. Lineage (NCBI taxonomy): Eukaryota > Viridiplantae > Streptophyta > Magnoliopsida > Lamiales > Oleaceae > Nyctanthes > Nyctanthes arbor-tristis. Next base: position 18,656 of record CAVNYN010205098.1, on the reverse strand, counting down.
GCTCCAAAACATAAAAAATGTATGAGATGAGTCTCCAGGTAGAAATCTACGTAACAAGGAAAATGGGCAGTGGAATAAAAATGTCCATATAAGAATCTAACAATTGAAGATAGGGTCAACTGGAACACCCATAATTACTGGAACAATTGAAGATAGAGCATTGTACATAATTACTTTACAAACATCACCTGAATTGATATTTGTGGCCAAAACTGGGCTGAAAAAATATGGAAAATTGGTTGGGAGAAAAGGTTCAACTAGATGAGATCATTGTGCACATAATAGGGCCAAGTTGGCAACACCCATTTCCAAACTTTATTAGGATTTTCTTTCATTCTATCCCTTTCATAGTATCTATGTTGTTATTCGTCTTTGAACTCAACTGGTTTTTTTTCCTAGTCCTACTTGATCTCTAAGAGTATATAAGTTACTTTGCAAGTGTTGTGTGTTTTATTTTCATTTAGTGGGATGCATATGTGTTGCTTTATTGTAAACATCTATTCTTATATAGTTTTCATGAAGTAGGTTATCTTAATTAGTAATATTGTTAACTAAGAAACCGAAATTAATTTATTTTCTTCTTGTAATGCAACCATGGACAATGGGGATACGTTGTATATTTCAATTTCTCAAGGTGGTGAGTTTGTGGAGGAAAGTGACGGTAGATGGAAATTGAAGTCCACAGCGGATGGTCCTTTACAAGTGGATCACGTCCTTGTATCAAAGAGCATTTCGTTTGTAGAACTATACAACAAAGTCAGAGAGGAAATTGGAGTAGACGGTGCTCTCTTTGAGATGGAGATGAGATCTCCTGAACCGGGAATGTCTGCGTGTCCACTCCCACCGACCAAGATAGACTGTGATAAAAAGCTACAGTGGTATCTCTCTATATGCAAAGAAGTGCCACTCTGTGTAAGCTTAAAATTGAAAGTTGCTCAAGAGCATCTACGGACTGGTACATTGGGAGAACATGAAGTGGATCTGAATATCGCTAGGCAAGATTGCCAGCTGCCATTGTAGACCGAAGATGGCACTGTTTTTATAGAAGTTAATAGAGAGTTAGAGCATGTCACTGGGGGAATTGACAGTAATGAAAGAACTGATTTTGATTGGGATTCCCTGAATATAGTTCCAACTACTTCAGAAAGGCAAAATGCTTCATATGAGGCAAATGTTGCTGAATGGATTAGAGACCCCATGGAGTCACATGAAGCTCATGGCATGACAAATACTTGCAGTTTGACCCCTAATGCAGCCATATTATTGCTCGGACTAGCAGTGAGGATTCCTGAGTCCGAGGATATGAAAGTGAAACAAGTATTCTCGAACAAAATGGAGCTGGTAGAGAAATTACAGTTCCTTTTTGTGAAGTATCGATTTAAGTATAAAGTAAATAAATCAAGTAAGGACAAATATGAAGTTGTTTGCCTTAGCAAAGAATGCAAGTGGCGGTTGAGGGCTACAAAACTGAAAGAGTCTAGCATGTTCGAGATCAAGAAGTACATTGGCCTGCATAGTTGCTCCATGAATATTCAGAGCCGTGATCATAGGCATGCTTCTTGCTCTATGATTGCCAAGTATATTGCATTGAAGTTTGAGGATAGCAGCAGAGTCTACAAGCCAAGAAACATCGTCAGTGACGTTCGGGAGGATTTTGCCATTTTATAAGCTATACCAAGGCTTATATGGCAAAAGATTTGGCACACGGAATGGTTATAGGCACACCTAGAGAAAGTTATGCAAAGCTGCCATCTTACTATCATGTTTTCTATAGATTCATCCATTGCTCCTTTTGAAATGTGTCAACCAAACGAGATGACCTGCCGAGGCTCTCTTCCTTCTCGTCTAGTTCTCCCGTATTTAGGCCAGTTACAAGGACAAACTCCTGCAAGCCGAACCTGGCTCTCTTGTTTTTTACTCGGATCTAAGCCTACATTTGACTTTCAGAGTTGATCCACCGACATAACACATTGTGAACTATTTGGTTGGCCATTTTCGGCTCCCGAAGCCGTACTAGGGGGCCGAAGCAACTATTTGCAAAGTGGAGCTTGTGCTCTTCATCGAGCCGCTCCATGACATAGGCAACCTTGTCGAGCCTACTGCGGTTGCTAATATCTCCCTGTGTGCACTTCATCGTTGCTCTATCTGTAAATGACATTGACATCAATTTGTCAGTTCACGTTAAACATATACGTGGTATCCAACAAAAGAGTTTACAGAAATTTTGGCAGAGTTTCCCTTGTATTACGTACTTATCCAACCTACAACTGATTACATATCCTCATACATCAATATATACATAAGCAAGGGCACTAAGTATTTCAAAGTACTACTCTATTCAAGTCTCTATACATTTTTCAATTAATGTACGTGATAAGCAAGAACTTTGACCATTATATCAAAACATTATGCTACATATCCATTTTTGTATAATGCGTAACGGATAGCAAAATGGCCCACTCCAGCTTAGAAGTGATTTTGCCAAATCTGCTCCTAGAATTGTATTGTAACTGCAAATTAATATGACTAAGAAGATACTTAGAAGACTAGCTTCAAATCATAAAAGAAAACAAAATACATAAATAGAAAACAAGAAATTTTTTGGTTTATAATTATGAAAAATTGTGCAGGCTACTTATATTAAATAAATATTAATTGCTCTCACAATATTTCATAAAAATTGCTTAATTAAGTAGATCTTAATTAAATTCTGTTTGCTATACTGTTTGACATTCAAATTACAAGTTTTCAGTAGAGATTTTAGTGGGGTTAACTGAAAATCGTGTATTCTTATTTTAGATTTTAATGGATTGAACAAAACTATGATTTCAAGATTGTAGTGGATCCCTAAGTATTTTCAAGTATAACTAAGAAAATACTCTTTATGAAATTCAAAGATGTGTTGTTCATATTGAAATCCAATGTTTGTTATCAAATGATATGATGTATTTTCATGCAGTATCTCCATGCAATACACTTAAAAATCTTGATTATATATATTCGTATCAGATTTTATTTTAATGAAATTATATGATATTTAAAATCTATGAAAATTCTTTTTTTTTTAATGGAAATCTATAAAATTTCTAATACAACTTTAAAATGTGAATTGGGCCGCACATTGTAATCTTTTTTTTTTTTTAATTTTTGGGTTGTGGGGGTGGTGGGGGTGATGAATTTCATTTATTTTCCTGTTATGGAAGCATTGGAAAATTATTGAATTGGTCGGTGGAAAGGGAGTATAGAGGAAACTCATTTTAGGAAGATACTTTTGCACATACTGACATTGTCCTTCATTATTGATGCCTCCACAGTCCACCTTAACTCTTTGTTCGATAACTTGTGCGGTGGAGTTCACTGCTAAGATGTATTATCTATTTAATTCTCTCTAAAATATGTACTATACCGTGAAAGTGATCGACTTTCAAACAAATTTACAAGCGAGTCAAAATACATTATCATCTTCAAATATTTTAATGCTTTTATTTTCCCATATTTAAGCCAAAAAAGTTGTTTTCATCATTTTAAAATTATTAAAAATTGTTTTATAAGCTTTGTCATACATTGTTACATAGATGCCACTTGATACAATTTTTGTCCTTTTTATGAAGTGGCCCTTGCTGTTTCCTTTTATTCAATGCTTCATAGTGGCTTTTTTCTAATCAAAGCCTAAGCAGTTAATATTAGCATTGACTAATTAACTTCTTGGTCTTGAAAAAAATGAAAAAGTTTCATGGTTGACACACAGAATAACAACTGACAAGAAACAAATTATCTGTAAATTGGTAATTTTATTCAATCTAATCCTTTTTTTTTTTGGTTCCACCTTTATCGAAACTATATAATTTTTGGGCTACAAGATCTTCTATATGAATAAAAAGAAGCATTCCACTTGCAGATCATAGGTAATAGATTCATGTTTTTATAACTATGGGTCCTTATCAATGATCAAGATGTGATCGCTACAAACTTTAGTTTACATTTACAATAAGATGTGAAGGTTCCAGAGAACAAAAAATTCATCATCACAAAATTATTCTATGAACAAAATTGCAAAAGAGCATTTGAGGTTTACAATTGTAGAATAAGCTTTTGTAAATTTATATAACCTGAGATTCTTAGAATATTTAGTCCAACCATACTCTACAGATTATGATCATCAACTTGGAGTTGACAATTGATACACTTGAATTGTATATTTGCATTGCTGCCAAATGTATCAGGCCTTTCGATAAAAGTAGAGACAAACTTCATAAAATGATAGAAAAATGGACTCATTTGCTGAAGTTTTAGGTCACACTAATTCATTTTAAATCCTAGTAATCATATAATGATATTAGGTTCAACGGAGTTTTCATAATTAGGTGACGATGTTAAGACTTGAGATAGGTCTCATTAGTCCATTCTAATGCATATTTGCCATGAATATCATAACTTTAAACAAAATAAGACACTTAAATTAATTCAAGCAATGTATCAAAAACCTTAGATGCATAATTCGTCACAAAGAGAAGAGCAAAATTCTAGCCACAAAACCCATAATCTATGCACATATAAACTCAAACAAACACTCAACAGCGGTTTTCATGAAAACTCAAATAGAAATACGGCTACAGTTGTCCATAAATCGTCCAAACTCGAAAGAATAGTGAGGGACTTACCTACTGCAACAGACTTTCGGCCAACCTTCCCGACGATTCCTCAAAGCTTCCTTTCGGCGACTCGAACTTCAACTACTGAGCAGTTTCGGTGTTGTTCTGCTTCAATGTTTAGCCAATAACCATTTAAGGTTGAGAGAGAACCGTTGGCTATTTGATTTCACGATTAGGGGTTAGAGATTTTGGGCAACCTCACAGTTAGGGATTTGAATTCACAGTATCACTCAGGTTCTTCACACGCCATTAGGGATTTGGAGATTTTGAGGTATACAGACACTATTATGGAGGCTAAGATAGTAAATATGTATTTTCCTGGGTTTTAGATGTATTTTTATTGCCTTTATTTTGGGTCAATGGTCATTTAGCCAAAAAACATTTGGGGCTTAGTCAACTAGGCAATTTCCCCATTTGAGTTTGGGTAATCTTTTGGGCTTTTTCAAGTTTGCTAAAAAAATAAAAAATAAAAAAATAAAAAGAGGGCATTTTCGCAAATATATGTCTAACTTTAGTTTATTATAAAAATAAAAATACTGCGCTAAACAAGTTAGACAATATGTTATTTTTTTTGGTCAATTTTCACTCTAAGTCCCTAACCTTTCAATTTTATATCAATTTTGTCCTCATTCTTTTTTTGAGCCTACTAAGTCCCCAACCTTTTATTGATTATCTATTATGTCCCCAACGTCACTTTTTATCCCAAATTTTTAATTTTCACCATTAACTCTATCAAATGACTATTATACCATTGATTCTTTATTTCCACTATATGTCCCCAACTTTTCAATTTTTATCCAATTTTATCCCCATTATTTTTTTAGGTATATAGGACCCTTACATTTCATTTATTATCGCGTTACGTCCCTAATAATACCTTTCGTCATCAACCTTTCAATTACTAATTTTAATTCATATTAAAATTACAATATCTCTTTAATTGTTTAAATAAAATAAAGAACAAAGAACAATATAAAATAAGAGCTCTATCCATCTTAGCCCGTAGTGAGACAAAAAACTCAATCTACACTGAACTTAATGAATACCTAATTCACATAAAAATAATTTCCGATCAGAGAGCATGTGTAACAGATCGGATCAGGTTTTTTGATTTATCACATACCACGTAGCAGATATGGATCATGGTGGATAAAAAAATTATTTTCACTTTACAAAAATGAAACCGAACCTTAATACACTAATTCTAATTTTTAATTGCGAATCCGATCGGATTGAAACGGAAAACAAATTAGAGGCAAATTATAGTGAAAATTACAAAGAGATACAATAAATGAAATTAGAATAAAGTATTATGGTTACATTTATTTTTTATAAATTAAAAATTAATTTTTTGAGACGGATCTATCCAATCCGTATCCCCTACGTGATTTGTGGTAGATTAAAAAATCGGATATGATTTTTTACGCTGATACTTAGATCGATAACTTTTTTGACAAGAATTTTATATCTATCGAGACCGTTATAGATCAAGATTTTTTGTTATCATTATCTATTGTCACTGGGTTGTGTTGGAATGAGTTAGAGTGAGTGAATTTCTTATTTTATATTATTTTTAATTTTTTATTTAAATAATTAATAGTATTAATAGTAAAAATTAAAATGTTAGGTGTGGAAAGTGTTAATGAGGATATAACACGACAAAAAATGAAAGGTTGGAGTACCTATGCGCCTAGAAAATAATGAAGAAAAAATTATATAAAAATTGAAAGGTTGGGGACCTATAGTAGAAATAAAGAATTAAGGGTATATTAGCCATTTTGATAGGAGTTAATGGTGAAAATTAAAAGATTGGGGATGAAGAGTGACGTTGAGGACATAATACAATAATAAATGAAAGGTTGAAGACCTAGAGTGAAAATTACCCTTTTTTTAAACATTTTTATTATTTTTTCTCTTTAATAAATATTTTTTTAAATAACCCCTAACCCCAGCCCCCTAACCTGCCACCTGACATCCCAATCTACCCCGCCTAGCCGTCCGCCGTCCATGGCGACGACCGGTTGGCCAGATTTTTTTGACCTTTTTTTTAAAAATTTTTTCTTTCCTTATTTCCATTTTTTCTTTGTTCTCTCATTTATTTTTAATCATTTTTTCTTTTTAAATTCATATATTATTAACTGTTTGACATTTTAATTCATATAATAGATGATGTTATACTATTTTAACATAAATTGTTAAACAAATAACATAGATTGTTATGTAAATAAAAATAAATTATTAAACAATAATACATGTTGTTTTACAAATAACATAGATTGTTACGCAGAAAACATAAATTGTTATATAAACAACACAAATTGTTTGATAACATAAGGGTCGTTTGGACTGATTTTTAATTGATTTCATTTATAAATTGAAGTAATGATTGTCCTTTTATGACGCGTGTAACCAAATAAATTTGCCACGTGATATTTGATGGGATGATATTTCAAATCATTGTAAGGTGTCAATTGTACTATTTGCCATGTGTCTAATAAAATATAATGATTACTCTTATTTATAAATAGGATAAATTATAAATGATTCCAAACAGAATTGTTACACACATAACATATCTTGTTACACAATTAGCAAGAATTGTCACGCAAATAAAATAGCTTGTTTTGCACATAACTTGTTATACAAATAACACGGCGTGTTATGCATATAACATTTGTTGTAAAAATAACATAGTTAGTTATTCAAATAATATAGATTGTTATTAAGCAATGAATCATTGAAACAAGTCTCGATCACCTCATCGTTCCACTTCTGGGAATCTATTATACGCTAAATTCTACACTGAACGCCAAAACGCCCAAATTTCAACTAATCTTTGATCCAATTCTCCCTTGATCCATTCTACTATGTGGTCTACAGTAGTTTGTTACATAAATACCAAAAAAAAACATATTACTACACAAATAACATAACTTATTATACACGTAACAAACCTTTGAACATGAAAATATTATTTATCATGTAGAAAAATTTGTCAAAAAATTGAAACAAAAAAAAAGAAAAAGGCAAAAACAAAAATTAAAAAAAAAAAGTAAGAAGAAGAAGATTCCGGCAATATCGCCGAAAAAGAAAAGGAAAAAGAGAAAATTTAAAAAGAATGAGGGATAAAGGAAAATAGGTAGAAAAAAAGCGTCGGGACAGCCGACAATTGACAAGATTACAGCCGACAGGGGTGGGGCGGGGGAGTAAAATTTAATATTGAAAATTGAATAATAAAACAAAAAATAGCAAAATAATATAAAAACAAAACAACATGGTATACACAGATATATTTAAAGAAAAAAAAGCACAATAAAAATAGAAAGAACCGGCTATGAACAATAAATGATGTAATTTCCCCAAAAAATATTTAAATATCCAAATATGAGAAAAACACATTTTAGTGTTGGAAAAAATATGAACATGAGAAATCAACTTTTTCCCCCTTTAAAGAATGGTTTTTTTATTACCACTTGGGGATTGTAGGGGAGCTGGAGTGTGACTCGACCCTATGATATCCTAGTAAAGGGTGTCTTCACTAGTAAAATAACCAGTTTGGTTAAGAAGAGAAATCAACGTTCAGTCCATACTCCATCCGTTTAACAAAGATAGGACGATATGTATTTTTACACAAATTAAGAAATTGTGAGTAAGGTGGTTGAAACATTTAATTTTATAGGTATTTTTCCATTTTAGCCATTCTATCTAATAATGATCTTGAATTAATTTCAATGAATCAAGTGGGAGCGAGTGAATTGCAAGTGCCAACATTGAATTGAGTAAATTGCTGGACTCTTTTTCTCAATATTTTGGTACGTCGGTAGTTTAAGTAACTAATTAACTAGGTGTAAATATGGAAAACAAAAATTACATACAAGCTTGATATACCAAGTGGTCTATCATTGTGGGACGGATGGAGTATCTAATAAAAATGAAAGAAGCTACCTCTCTGTGTGTATGTGTGTGTATATATATATATATATATAAACTTGAAGTGTTTCTCGGGAAGTCTGCGTGGGGAAATTTTAATTATATTTTATTTTATTTTTAGTTTTATTTTTTATTTCTATTTATAGGGGAAATTGAGCGGGAAACTATGTAGTTATATATTTTTTTTATTTTTAATATTCATTATTTTTATTTTGTATTTATGCGGAAAATTTTTTTTGGTATTGGTTAGGCGGAAAAATGGGAATGATTTTATTATTATTTTGAAAAGTCATTATTGTTATGCTTATGTAAGAAAAATAATTACATAAATATAAACTTATTTTTTATTTTGTATCTATCGAATATATATTGTATAGATTGGGCACAAAAAATAGGAATAATTTTATTATTATTTTGAAAAGTCATTATTGTTATGTTTAGGTAGGAAAAATAACTGGTTAATTTCACATATCGTCCCAACATTTAAAGTTAGTATTGACTGGGTCACTAAGTTTTTTTCAACTCGACGAGTCTCCAATCTTTCATTAATTCGCACATATAGTTTCTTTTGACGGGTTTTATCAATTTCACCATTAATTCCTCAAAAAAATTACCACTATATCATTATCATTTTAAATTAAGAAACAAAAATTTTAAAAATAGAAAAAATAAAAATTTTAATTAAAAAAAGAAAAAGAAAATGTTGACATTTCCTGCAGCCTTTTTGGAGGGGGGAGTCTCCCCCTGTGCTGCCAGAAACGGCATCAAAATGCTACCGGGGGAGTCCCCCCTTTCTTTTTCCCTTTTTTAATTAAGATTTTTATTTTTTTATATTTTTAAAATTTTTGTTTCTTAATTTAAAATAATAAGAGACATAATGGTAACTTATTAGAAGAGTTTACAGTAAAGTTAATAGAAACCGTCAAAAGAAACTATATGTGTGAATTAATGAAAAGTTAGGAATCCAATGGGTTGAAAAAAAGATTAGGGACACAGCCAATACTTACTCCAAAGGTTGAGAACGATATTTGAAATTAATCCAAAAATAACTATGTAAATATAAACATTGCTGTAAACTGAAACATTTTTTAAATTATTATAGAAATTTAGCGGGAATATTGAAATATTTTTTTTAATTCGAAAAGTCATTATTATATATTCTTATATTATTCTTATTATGCTTGATTAGGAAAAATAAATAAGGAAAATATGCAGATTGCCAAAAAGTGGAATAATTTTTTTTTTAGGGAAAAGCTTAATTTTCATTACTCGAATAATTCGACTCAAGTACGAGCGAAAATATGAGCTACAATATTACCTCTCCGATTTATGTATTACACTTTATAGTTGATGGCACTTTTCACAAGTTCTTTACAATCATGTACAATGAGTCCAAACTGTGAAAAATCCTCCTCTCTATCCAATGCCTCGACCACCACTTTGGAGTCTGATTCAATAATAACATTGGACAACTCCAACGAGACCAGCCATGCCAAACCTTCCTGCAGGCAACACATTCAGCCACTTTCACTTCATACCGAGCGTCAAAATGTTGCATACAACATTACCTAAAAAACCCATTGTCATCTTGAATAATCGCCACGATGCCTATGTAACCAACCTCCTTAAAGATAGCAGCATCAATGTTGCAGTTCACCCAACCCGCCAGAGGTTTACACCAATGATTTAAACTCCCATTCTCCGAATGTGATGCCCCATTTCGTTCTTGAGCAACCTTCCAGTCGTGTTGGAAATTAAGGCCAGTGCTAACCACATGTTTAGGCAATTTGTTTTGGCCATTCCAAACTTTGTCATTCCGGTTTTTCGATTCAGCCTATACAATGATAGCTATGACCTCCACTTCCTTCTTTGTCTGTGTAAGCAAAAGGTGGAAAAATAATTCTCTAAAGCCATTGAACTCACCAGCCAAAATCTGAATCCCAGCACTCATTCAGCATCGAACCGCAAATGGACACATACATAATAATGATGTTTGAGCGGGAAAAATAAATACAGAAACGTACATATATTGCAATAAACTGGAATAAAATATTTTAATTATTATGCTTGGGTTGCTCAAATAAATATGGAAATATACAAATTTTCATAAAATGAAATGATTTTTTATTCTTTTATATATTTGAAAGGGCAAAAATAAATATAGAAAGATAGAGATAGGGAAAATATATTTGCACCACACATTTTTATATCTACACCATATTTGATTAAGGTGAGGATCCCTAATCTTTAATATTTTTAACAATTATGTGTCCCTTACATTTATTGCTATATTTTTTTCTTGAATCTCTCACTTTAACTATCTTCTTATGTTGTTAACGCTGAGATGTATTCAAAATTTTGCTTTTATACTTTAAAATCTTATGAAATATATAGTTTTCTTTTTATAAATATTAATTCTTTATTTACTTAAAAAATTAGGAAATGGCGGTGAAGGGCGAGTCTCCCCCCATTTTATGCCGTTTCAGGTAGAGAAAATGGGGGAGACTCCCCCTATTTTCTACCGTTTCAGGCAGCTGAAGGGGGGAGTCTTCCCCTTCTTAGTATGTCGGAAATGGCAGAAAATTGGGGGGAGGCTCCCCCCCTATTTTTCTGCCATTTCCGGCGGACTGAAGAAGGGAGTCTTCCCCCCCATTCTGCTGCCGGAAATGGCTTCCAGCAGCTAAAGTGGTTGCCGGTGGAGGGTGAGTTTTTTTTTTTTTCCCCTCTTTGTCCATTTTTATTTTTAGATTTTTTTAATTTTAAAATTCTTTTTAATTTTTATAGTTAAAAGATAAGTGCATAAAGGTAATTTCCTCAATCATTTAACGGAATTTTAGATGGATTCCCTTATGAGGGACCTTTTGTATGTATTTATGATAAGTTGAGGACCCAGCGCACTAAAAAAAATATTAGGGACCCAGGCGATTCAAAGTGTAAAGGTTGGGGACGATATGTGAAATATACTCTTTTATTTTCGTTCACATATAAATGCATTTTAATACATTTTAAAGTGAAGTAAGTAAGTGTATGAATGGAGTTAAATGATAAAAATTTATGTAGTACATGTATATTAGGCCTGTGCGTTGGGTCAGTCGAGCCGGGTTAGGCCCGAACCGGAAACTGATCCCGACATTAGTCGGTTTAGGGAATTACCAGCTTGCGCCCAACCCGCCGGGCCTAGAAATCAGACTCGTTATGGGTCGGGTCGATTGCCGGTTTTTTGGATTCGGATTTTTTTAATGGAAATTTTTTACGTTGGGCTACATAATTTTAGGCCCAATTTTTTAGGTCCCAATTCTTAAAGAGAGAAAGACATATAGGCAAGAAATTAGAATAGAACATTAGCATTTAGGTTTAGGTTTTAGTTAAAGCTCCAAAGGGGGAGAAACGAGAGAGGCGGTCAAAGGCAGTAGCTGCAAGCGGCCATCGAAAGTGGCAGCAGCCGGCGCAGTGGCAGCCCCTGACCCCGCCCCAATTTTTTTTTACCCCGCGTCCGATCCCCGGTTGAATCGGGGCGAGGAAAAGACCCACTCCGATTTTTTTTACCCCGCATTCGATCCCCAGTTGAATCGGGGCGGGGAAAAGAAAATCCCTGATCTCTACCTCAGATTTTTTTTTTTAATTTTTTTAATTTAGAGCACATGCACGTGAAATATTAGCCTAAGGTATGTGTGTCACAAGCATCAGCTTTTATAATGAGTTGCCGTTATTCTACTTTTCTATGGATCCGATGTGGGATGCCTTCTGATGTTGATGTAATATAAAATCAAATGTAATCCTACACTGAAAGTGAAGTTAAACGAAGTCGGGATATGGTGTGTATAAAAAAGGACCAATTGATGCTCAAAATTCTAGAAGGGAAAGTGGGTTGTGGGGGCCAGTCTTGGATCATATTCCCTCGAGCCCAAAGCAAATACCCCGATCCCAAAACAAATAATAAATAACTAAGTAATTTTTATACAAATAATAATGTTTGAGACCTAATAAACAAATAATAATTAAGTAATTTTATACAAATAATAATATTTTGAGACCTAATAATGTCATACAAAGTAATTTTTTTTTTAAAAAAAAAACCAAAAAATCAGGTTTCGGGGTGGGGTCGGGGCGGGGGAACCAAAACCCGTCCCCGCCCCCACAAGTGATTCGGGGCATAACTTTGTGACCCGTTCCCGCCCCATTTCCAATCGGGCGGGGACGGGTCCCCATCGGGTTTAGGTTTTCGGGTTAAATCTGTCATCCCTAGGTACGGCGGCGGAGTAGCAAAGGTGCGTTGGTGGCAGTAGGCAGCAGCATCGGCGGTGGTGGGAGGGAAGAAGATGGAAAGACCCACTCTTTTCTTTTTTTCTTTTTTGGGCTTCTTTTGAGTTATTGACAAATTGAAAAACTCTTTCAACAATTAGGGGGGTTGATGTATGATGTATGAGTTGCAAGGGAAGATGCAGAAGATGGAGAGAGCCACTCTTTTATTTATTTATTTTTTTTTTTGGGCTTCTTTGGTTATTGACATATTGAAAAACACTTTCAAGTTTCAAAAATTATAGTTGATGTATGGAGTATGAGTTGCACTTAAATGTGATTTTTGCACTGAAAAGTTAAATTTGATTATGATTTTTGACTCCCTCTATCTGAAACATGTTAAAAAGGGGAAAAATTACCGGTTTAACCGAACCAGGTCTCTTCAGTTCGGTTTTGACCAGTTTGGCCGGGCAAACCCGCAAACCGAACTGAACGGACTCAGTTTGGCCTACTACAAACTGCAAACCAACCCACTAACTCCAGAAAACCGAACCGGTTAGGTTTGGTTCGGTTTTTCGGTTAATACGCCAGCCCCTAATGTATATTCTATTATTAGATATGTTATTATGATTTATTTAATCAAATTCAAATTTGAAAAATACTATCAATCCCACCCATGTGTTGGGTTTTTTTTATCACAATGGTTTTAATTGATTTGACTGAGGTTCATGTTGTACTTACTAACACAATGTTGGGAGTTGTTGGACTAAATTTAAAGATTGAGGATGAAAGTGCAAATAGATCAAAGATTAGGGAGGTTTGTTACAAAAAAAAATTAAGCTAACAAATAACTGGTGAATAGTTGAAAGTACAGGTCCAAATACGAGATTGAACGTTAAATGATGAGTAATTTTAAGAAAAACGATATCAATTTATACAATTTCATTAGGAACTGATATTTTTTGTTACGTGCTTTAATTGGCATCATATGTTTAACTATTATAAATACTATTTTCCCAAATTCAACTTTTTTATATTTAGGGTATTTTCTACAAATTGTTTTTACATTTTACAAATTTTATATTTGATCTTTAATTTTATTGTATTACCGTGCAATACACGAGTTTTGTCATAGTATTAATTAAAAAGAGTAGCGGTACAGATTGCCCACAATTTTCCCTCGACTTTTGCTATACCTTGGAATCAAATCCTAAGTTCTCAGTCTATCCCTTAATCAAATGAGTTAAGCCTCAGTGACAAATTGGGAAGTTATTTGAAAAAAAAAAGAAGCAGAAAAGATCTACCGAAAAGATTGAAAAAAAAAATGGAGAGTGGGTAGTTATTGATCATCTTGTGGTTAATAATAAAATGATTTCGAAATCTGTCAATTCATGGGTTGGGAAATCTAAAATAAATTTTAAAAGCTATGTTCTTTTTCTTAACGCTATAGACTAGATTATTACTTACTGGTAAGTGGGGGAAAATTCTCAAAAAATTTATGAGGTTTTGTAATAAAACTCTTCATTTTACTTAATGTGTATTGATACACGATATATATATTTCACATACTATATATATTTCAAATATATATAATATGCATCTATACACACTACACAATGGTGAGAGACGGCTAAAGATTTTTAAAGAGGGACTCAAGTAAGATAAAGTGGAAATGGAAATGTTGGAACCACGGAAATTTCTCGTTTCTCCACCATCTAGTCTAGGAACAGAGACAATAATAATGAGGACGGTTGAAAATTTTCGTCATCAACAAGTTACAAAATTTTAATGAGAAAGTCACATCATTCCCCATTTTCAAATTGTTACGCTATCTCTTCCATTATTACAAATAATAATCAGCAAAGTGCATCCGTTTATATGTATCCATCCTCATTAATTAAAGCCGCAAAACCCCATGTTGCTCCCATTCCAGCACCATATAAGATATCAGCCGACCTCGACTCTTTTACTGGAAAATTAAAGCCCGTTTGCAATCTATTTCTAGCTTCAAAATAAAAATCGATGCGAATAATTATGTTAGTATACTCCTAGAACTTTGGTGCAACTCAATCGTTCTGTTTAGCAATTAATTTGACCTATATATTTTTTACGATTGGATATAGGTGAAGGGATTATAATAATAATTGGTTTAATTAGAATTAGTTGAGACAGTGATATTGTTTCGATTTAAGAGCTTGTTTGATCCTTTTTATTCTCTTAATTTATAAATTTATCTATCACTGATTTGATATATTGATTTGACAACTGTTTAATAGATCAATAATATATTTTACACATTTTTATATTTCTAATATATATGCTACCTCTCTCTTTATTATAAATTTTCTAAATAAAGATGATCAAACAAGCTCTAAGGCATGAGATTGTTTGTCAAAAATAGATTTCAAATTGACCCGTACTCATTCAAACTACAAATCATTAATAAGGACTAAGAATGGCCGAAATTGACCACTTGCCAGATTTGTTGAGGGATAATCCCGCAAGATGTCTGGCGGGTGATGAAAATTGTAAGAATGGCTATGCTCAAACTTAAAATTTAACTAAAAATGTATATTGAAATTTTGAATTCATTTGCTTAGATGCTCATGTTCCGAGTAGAAAGTCTCGACTTCAAATCACATTTATTTCTCCCCTATTTTCCTCTCATCTCCTATATCCTTTTATATTGAAAATAAGAAATAAAAGGACAAACTGTTATTTTTTGAAAAATAACTCTTCAAAGAATGGTTAGTGTTGCAAACTAATGTTGAATTTTTCTACAAAACTAGATAAGACTCTTTAAATTAAGGAGTCTTATTACTTATTTGGTACGAATCTAACAACAGTAACCCCATATAATGTGGAGCTGTTTTTGTTATATTTATACCATATCAAGTTAAGTTTTATCTATCTTTTTAGAAAATTTCAAGTAACTAACGTTAACAATACATTCTTCATATAAAAAAATAGTACACAAAGATGGTCTAATATTCACAATGAACCTATTTATGACTTCGCAGAGAGAGAGAGAGAGAGAGAGAGAGAGAGAGAGAGAGAGAGAGAGAGCATACTTGTCGCATCCTCCCAACAGCCTTGTAAAATAAATTAATAATCTCTAGCAACCGTCAAAGATATTAACATTATCTTTAAAGAACCTACTAACGTGTAGATGAATGAAGAGATGAAATTAGTGTCCAATTAATAAAAGTTAACGAGGTAGTTGGACTAATTTTTATTTCTACTAAGTCTGTGCCCTTTTTCTCATCTTCTCAACTGCACTTAACAACTCGCGGCGCTTAATCCTTGGACAGGTGAATTAAGGAGACGGGCCACTAGGGAAATAATTGACCCTACAAGCTGCATCAATAGGGGAAAGAGTAAAAATATCGGAAACTATAAGGCAGGACGCGATAAGAACATGAAATTCAATACCAAGGTAGGGGTCGGAAAATGCCACCACCCACCCTATGCAAGATATGTATCATACTTGAAAAATTACATTTAGCTTAATTTATCGTCAAGAGATCTTCAATTGAAACTTACTGTGAGTTTGATCATAGGTAATTTTTAAAATTTTATATTCTCTAAAAATGATCTAATGAATTATTAAAAACGAGGAAGGGCTAAACTCCAATGCAGTGAGGATCTCCATGTTACCTGCAATATTCTCTGCCCTAATGTTTTTGTTTTTGTTCACTTTTGTGCTGCCATCTAAATTCACTGTATTTTTTTTTGCCTTTCTTTTTTCCTCACAAAAATGACCGTTGAAATTTTCTTATATTTGGGTTAATAGGTTTCTTTCTTCCGTCTCATAATTACAAAATTTGAATAAAATAAATATTCGTTATATATAAAATTAACCAATCGGGCTAATCAATTGACTAATTTCACCATGATAATGAATAATTTGACTAATTTTACCCAATCAAATTGCATTTTTTAACGTCTTTTAGTTAAGTGATTGGAGGAAAAAGAAACCCCCCATTTTTTCTATTTTTTTTTTATTACAAGGGGGATGGAGGGAGGAGATGGTAGGAATCGAACCCGAAACCTCTCAGTAAGGGATTAAGCCCTTATCCAATGGACTAACTCCTTGGTCCTCTTTTTTTTTTTTTTTTTTTCTATTGGTGTGGACAAATATGAAAACTTGACAACAAAATATTTTAACAGATTTTAATTGTCATGTGTGTGTGTCATTTTCCTTTCTTTTTAATATTATTATTTTTCTTTTGCACCCGTTATTTATTTATTTATTTTTCAGTTGTCCCAATTACACAATTGTGTGTGTGTGTGTTTTTTTTTTTTGGGGTCAGGGTGGGAATGAAATTGTCAGAAACCATTATGTGGAATCCTGTTAAATCCATATATGAAGAACAAATACAATTCACCACTTCCAAAAATGTTACAAACAAGAAGCTCTAATACTATGCTTGCCAACTTATACATTCTCCTACTTTCTTAAATTTGAATTTAATCAAACTAATTACATCCATATATCTCATAGATCAATCTGTATGACAAATTTCTACGATTCAACTTCACTTATTCTTTCTTTTATTTCACATAATAATACATTTTTCAAACTTTATAGACACCCATTTAACAATGTAATGTAATCACAAGAAAATGAAAAAGATCTAAAGTTGAGAATTGGAAACACCGCTTAGTCAATAGTAATGTTAACTAGAACACCGAAATAATGATCTAAAACGATATTAATTGAATCAATCTTTCTATAAACTTGACAAGTAGAATAATAGGCAGTGCTTCACCATATGCAAAACTCGACCTACAAAGAAACCATGACATATGTGTGTGTATATATATATATTACATTTCACAATTTAAAAATTTAAGAGTGTGCCACTTATTTATTTATAACCATATATAACAGGTTCCGTCTATATTCGGTTTGCCAAAAGGCGGCTTATTTGAGCATTCACATACTGTATGAAAAATTTTCATCGTTTTCACTATATATGTCATATGATTAGACAAGATCCAAAATTTATCAGAGTGGATTATGCTTATATTTGCCCGTTACACCAATGACTAATCAATCCGTACCATGTCCCACTTCTACCTGATGATGAGGTTTATTTATCATTACTAACAACATCACACAACTGGCAACTCCAACGTTCATATATATTGTTAAAAAATCAGATTATTATCATCCATGAATTATTATTTTCCCCTTTAAGGTAAATAATAATAGATTTTCCTTCCCTACATTTAACTGACAAGATTACCATTAATTAAAATATATACAAAAATAATTAAAAATGACGTACATATCTTTTCATCTTTTAATATATATATTAGTTTATTGGCCGATCAAGACAATCATTGAACAATTTGAAGCAACTTTTATGCTCTATTGCCAAATAAAAAATGGTATACTTGCAAGCCTAAAATGTCCCAAAAATATAAAGTTCTCTTAATTTTCCTAGTTATGGTAATTTCCATAGCTTTTTTTTTTTTCCACTATAAAAGAAAAGAAAAGAAAAGAAAAATGCTATGGTAATTTTCCTTGCCCCCAAGAGAAAAAAAATAAAATTCCCAACCCACCCCACTAACTTCACCATTTTTCAACCCCACTTGGCCCACTCCCCCGTTTTCACATCTAATTTCTCCCTATAAAAATACATAATACTCAACCTCGAGACACGAAACCACAATTTTAGTACCCTTGCTCTGTTTTCTCAAGATCCAGAGCAATGGCGTTCTCCAGACAAATTCCTCAGATTTTCTTTTATTTTGTTTTTGCTTTCTCGTCTGTTCAAATGGCACTAGCCGAGTCCGGCACCGTCGGAATAAACTACGGCCGTGTGG
>CAVNYN010205096.1:0-12744 GCA_963692815.1 Nyctanthes arbor-tristis | reverse complement strand
CGGAGAAAAATCACTAAAATAATCATCTAGGTTTACGTGTAGAAAGAATTCCTCCAAATTTTCCCAAAGTCCACGTCCAGAGAAAGAATCAGTGTGAATCCTCTCAAGTCAACATATTTTTTCTATCTTCCCTTCGCTCTTGGACGACTTTTTCTAAAAATAAAAATGGAGAGAATCCCGTTTCCACACTAATTCGAGTGGGTTTCTCGCTTTTTCTAAAAATAAAAGAATTAATAAATAAAATATCTCTAATTACATTTACACAACTAGACTCTCTAAAATATTTTCAATTTTTCAAGAATAATTTTTAGCTCAAGAAATATTTTAAGAGTCGACCAAACTTCCTTCTCTAAATTTGCTCAAGTATAATGACTTCTCAAAACAAGCGTGCCCACACTTTAATCAATTTTAATTCAAATCTTTTTATCTATTTCACAAAATACAAATTTCAGTTAATATGCATGCAATACTAAACATTTGAAATAATCAAAATATGAGTAAATTAACACAATTTATAAAACATTTAAGCACCTTATTATGAAAAATCTACTAGATTGTTGAAGTTAACTTTGCATAAGTTAATTATTACATAATCGCCAACTGGACCAGTGCTCTAGCTACTCACTATTTTGACCGATGAGTAAGACATACGGAGAAATTGAGGTCTTCTCGTTGTCGGTCATTTCTCGGACATTATCATTCGCTGCATGAACTTTTCTAACTGACATTTTTTCCACGTCAAAAATTAGTGTATAAAAGAACCAAGTGACTGAGCCTTTAATCATCCACAGCTTCTACGTCCAGCCTATAATATTCTATAATATTCTTGCAGACTTTTCAGTCATGGCATTGAATTACAAATCCAATTGCTTCCTTTTCGCTTTGTTGATTTCGTGTTCGGTCATTTTTACAATCGGTGCTGGCAGTACTAGTGATACTGGCATCACAGTTGATCTCATTTACCGTGACTCCTTCTTTCTTCTTTCTACAACCCTAATGAAACACAACTCGACCGCATCCAAATTGCATTCCACCGCTCCTCTTCACATGTATCATCCTTCAGTCCATCATCGATTTCGACCAGGGACGACTCGGACTCAACCCTTACCCAAGCATCCCTCGGATGGTGGTAGAGAATTCCTCATGAAAATCTCAATCCGATCACCCCCGCTCGAGATCGTCGGCATTGCTGACACGAGCAGTGACTTAAATATGGACAAAATGCCTTCCTTTTCCGAATTGTGTCCCCAATAAGGCGCACTTTTGTAACCCAGAAAGTCAACAACGTACAAGCCTTTATCCTGTGCAAGTGTGCATCTAGTCAATGTATTGCTCTGGTGGTTAGGGAGCGTAGTCCCAACCACCAACCTAGCTCACTTGTTTGTTAATATTTCGGTTCAAATTATATATAAATTATGTCTGAGTGATTTTGTCAATTTAAAAATAAAGTATTTTCTTTATAAAACTTTAAACTTTTATTTAATTTAATTTTTATTTATATTTAAATATATATTATACTCTAAATTTTATTTATCAGTGTCAATTAACTTAATGTTTTTTACACCAGTTTTCTAAATTGTAATATTAATTGTTTTGTAAAAAACTAAAAAATTTAAAAACACTCCATAATAAAATTTTTTCGATTCTTAAAATTGTGATTTACATGATTTTTTTTAAATACTAATAATTAATAAAAAATTTATTTACAACCATTATTTTAAACCTTAATCACTAAATAACCAAATAAAATCTTCATCAATTACTAAAGTATTTATTTTACATTATATTTTACTGCATAAACCACATATTGTCATTAAAAAAATTTATTTCATATTATATCTTTTTACAAATGGATTGTTGAATATTATATGAGTGCATGTAATCAGCCTATATAAAGACTATAAATACAACTATTATTATATATTTTTAATTAAAAAGTCAAAAATATAAATCATTTTCTACTCTATATCTAAGAGTTATTGATTGTTAGTAACATTTCTAATTGTTTATAATATTTTCATTTTTTTATATTCGTTATTTGATATATCTAATATATTTTTTACTATAACATTGTGCATATCAAAACTTTTGATTGATAAAAGGGGGCATAAAAGAGGGCAGAAATATTAAAAAAAAGGGCAAAATATATTGACACTATACTTTTCTATAAATACACCATATTTTATTTACATAAATGATACATAAACTTTATTTTGTTTTCATTTGCATTCTTGCATGATTTATCACATCTTTTTTAGTAACATTTTTATCAAATAATATTTCTTGCCTCAAATAATGATTTTCATACAATTTCTTTAGCATGAGACTACTGAATAATGAAAAGACTAATTAGTTTGAACCAAATCATTTGCCTCTTTTTACTAATTTAAATTATTTAGCGTCTTTTTGAACAAAATTTTTTGCGGAAAAAACATTTGCTGTATATGAGATATTCAAGTAAATAGACGGTTAAGAACAAAAATATAATAAAAAAAGTTAAGAGCATGAATACAATAATTAAAAAAAAGTAAGGATCGATATATAATGCAGTTAGAAATGTGGTGTAACTATAAAAAATAATGGTATCCAATATAACCACACAAAAAAATATTTTTAAAAAATATATAAAGTATATTCTAGTAGTTTTGCCAATTTAAAAATAATGAACTTTTCCCTTAAACATATCTAGTATTTAATATAACTTTTATTATATATTTAAATATATGTTATACTCTAAATTTTATTTGTTTATATCAATTAATGTACTATTTTCTACACTAGTTTTCTATATTGTAATATTATTTTACATATTATATTTTTTTATAAATAAATTGTCAAACATTACTTGCTCATATTTAATGTTTACAATTATTCCATGTCAATGATGTCTTTTATGTGATTGTTCGTGTCCATTGTTGGTTTTCTTTTCTTTTTTTTTTTAACTTTTTCATACATGTATATTTTTTCTTAACTTTAGCTGCAATTTTTATTATAGAGTCAAAATATAAATCATTTTCTACTTTCATATTTAAAAGTTATTGACGATTAATATCATTTTTAATTATTCATAACATTTTTATTTTAGAATAAATTTTATTTTCTATTATATAGGTTAACATATCTAGTATATTTTTGACAACAACATTATGCATATTAAAACATTTATTTGATAAAAGGGAATATGCAACTGTGGAGGGATAATTAAACAAATATCTTCAATTTTTTTTTAAAATTTAATTAAGAATATTTACAAAATATAATTAAAAGCATAAATTTGGTCACAAAATCTGTCAGAAATTTCCAACGGCTCGGGGATGCCGTCGGAAATTTCTGACGTTCTGAGGATGCAGTCGGAAATTTCCAATAGAACGACGGAACTATTTCCGACAGCATAGGTTGTCATTGGAAATTTCCGACAGCAGATATCTGCTTGGAAATTTCTTACAGAAACATTTTCCTCAGAAATTTCCAACGAAACAGTAATATCCGTCGCAAATTTCCAACGGAAAAATACTTCCCGTCTGAAATTTCTGACGAATAATTTTTTCCACCAGAAATTTCCGATAGATTTCTGCCGTCTCAAAGCTTACAAAATATTTTGAGCATGCAATATAATTGGTTGGTCATGATCTCACTTTAATCATTGTGAAATTAAGAAGGTCTATAGATCGGAAGGCCAGATACTCATGTGTCCGAACCAATGCACATCTACCCTTCCAATAATATTCCCCTGTATTATAACAACAACAATAATTATTATTATTATTATTATTATTATTATTATTATTATTATTATTATTATTATGTTTAACAAAAAGGGGATATATAAGAAAACATGCTTCAACTCTATAACTTAAAAAGGGAAGTAGGCTGTCTTTATGAGCGTCCACAATTGAGTTGCTAATATTTTCCATGGAAGCAAAAGAACGGACTTTAAGTGATTATTAAATGACATGTAGGAGTTTTAAATTTAGCTATCAATCATTAATTATTAATGTCAAAATATGCATCTTTGATATATCAATTTATAAAAAGCACTAAACATTCATTTGATATTAATCCAATTATTTTATTGAGGTAAATCGATTTTCATGTCACATGTCCATTTTTATGAATACATGGTTTAAAAATGTAATCAATAAAAGTATGTATTCATATACGTATTGAGAAGTATTATACATGAAAAATGATTCTTATTGATATATTTTGTATCTGTTGCTAGTGTCGGAAGTTCATGGGCGCAAGTGGATGAGTAGTTTGAACAGTCAACAATTACGGCTGCTATGAGCAAGTGTCAAAGAAATAATGATAACTGGAGTTTCAGAGGCCCAATGAAGATGATTCAAGTGGGATTGGAAAGATAGCTTAATTATCTACAAGATCATCCCATATGACCAGATTCAAATTTTGTTCACAAAGTTATTTTAAGTTGTATTCTTATTAAGATAAGGTGTCAACTAGTGTGCAGCCTTCAGTTTTTTGATCATATTGAGAGTTCTAAACAAGGGATTGGCATAATTCAATTTGAATTATCAACTAAGAGATTTTCATGCAAATTTTATTTCTAACAGTTTCCCAGATTTAGGACTTAAGTGGACCAAAAACAACCAACAGCAGACAACCAAAAAAGAGTTTGACACTCAAACTTACTGCCTATACAGCTGTCAGTTTTTCAAGCATATATCACTTTGTACTTATCCAAATTCTGTGATTTTTGATCTATTAGAAAGATAAGTTGAAGGGCAACTCTATTTTATCATCAACTTCCGAATCAGAGCGAAATAGCATGAAAAATCACTTACAAATTTTAAGTTGAAACATTTCCATGATAGCTGTTGGACAAGTGAGTAATACTTAGTATTTTGTGTATATCCCAGCCTACAAGTTTCCAATTGACCTGAAATTTTTTTGCATCACACATAAAACTCATTATGGAACAACTTTTAGTCTGGTGAGAAGTCCCTATTCAATAAATATCATCATCAAAATACTGATAAAAGTTGCATCAGTTTTACATGAGCTAGCCAAACATGTAGATTAACTTTGGTCAAATTGCAACAAGCAAATTGATGTATTTTCTCTGTATAAGCAGCAATTTTATGGTCCTTGAAAAACAAGTTTGTGGAGAGCAAAGCCTAAGAAAAAAGAGTGAAAAACAAGTTTTTGGAAAGTTGCCATTTGTTGTTTAATTATGGGTCAAACAAAAGATTTTCCCCTAAATTTTCTGCCTATGTATCATTTGAAAATAGAGCTCATTTCAAGTACTTTTCGGAAGTTTTGTTAAAAAACTTCCCTCTCATGTGGTATGCATAGATATATGTCATATGCATTTAAAATATATATAATTTAGGATTGAAATATATGTGATATGCATCTATATACACCATATGAAATGAGAAGTTTTTTAACAAAACTTTCAAGATGAGGTGTTCGAAAATTTTCCTTGAAAATAACATTAGCCTTTTTTCCCCTTAATTTCTTTCACCTATATTAGAAACGTGTGCTACAAACGGTGCTATGCTTGGAATAGTTTATCATGTCGACCCGGACACGGTGTGAACATTTTCTTTCCTTCCTTTCATTTCCACAAAATTTGATATTTTGATTGATAGTGATGAGGTTTTTTAATAGGTTAAAAAGTAGGGAAGAAAGTCCAATTTTTGTGTGCCACACACGGGCGGCGATCATTGGCGGAGCTAGGGGGCTATGCCGGGCCCAGTCCCCCTTAAATTGAAAATTTTTCTTGTTTAGTTTTTTAAAAAAAATTATATATAAAGGTAATTTAGTCGTACGTAATATACGGCTCACCTTTCCGACTCAGTCTTCTAATAGCTCCTGGCTCCGCCATTAGTCGCGATGATGGAAACAACATGCCAATCCAAAAAATCAAGGAAAATTCTAAGTGGACAAAGAACGATGTAAAAAATGTGACAGAAGTGACATGTGTTATAAGTGATTGATGTTGATGTAAAAGTGATGTGATGTATTTAAAAAAAGATTGTGTCACGCGTAAGTTTTGCTAAAATTTTTGTATGTGCTTTCGTTCAAATGGCACAACTCAAAAATCAATGAACACTGAGAAATTCTCCCATTATTGTTAGAAGTGTTATTTGATTAAATATTTTTTTACGGGCATTTTTGATATTTCAGTTTATTAGGGTTATAGTTTAGAGTTTGTCTTATTTTATTACAAATAGTCGTGTTTGTAACCATCTTATTAATTATTGAATATGAACCCTTTTTATTTTTCACATGTTATCAGAGCATTTGATTTTGAATTAGGTCTATCGTTGCTTTCGTTCTCTGGGGAGCAGCATTGCGCCGCTCATCTGACAAAGTTCTTTGTTTCGTTTATTTCCGTTATTGTCTTCGATTTCTTTGTTTTTCCATTGTCTTTTTAATTTTTTTCCAGCACAAATTGTCTTCTCTCTTTGTGTTCTGATGCTGCTGTTCAAGTTTGGTGGGGGTTTCTTGGGTTGGTAGGTAATGAGGTTTTGTTTGCTTTCTCTCGGCAATAGTGGTTATCCAATTTCTACATTGTATTTGATTAAGAGTGATTTTATTTGTGGTTAATTTGAAGTGGAATCCAATGTGAATCAGTGTCTATATATTTGAAATTGTCTCTCTCATTTGGTCCAGTTGATACTTGGAATTGAAATTTGGTTATCTCTTCTTATTCCTCAATTTTGGTATCCAGTATATATGGAATTGGTTGTTGGGTTTGGATCTCTTTCCACAATTATGAAGACTATGCACTTGAGTGGTTGTTTGCTCCTATTGTGATAAAGAGTTGTCAAGTTGAGTTCATAGACAGCGTGATCTGCCTCAACACTGCTTGGAGATGAAGTGATGCGTTTTGTTTTGCTTCTTGGCAAGCTCTTGATGATGACCATCATGAGTTTGACAAAGGGTATTAGAAGTGTTATTTGGTTAAATATTTTTGTTATGGGCATTTTTGGTATTTTAGCTTATTAGGGTCATCATTCAAGGTTTATCTTATTTTATTATTAGTAGTCATCTCTTTAACCATCTTATTAATTATTGACTATAAAACCGCTTTAGTTTTTTCACAGTTATATTGAGAAAATATTCTATCAATCAAATTACAAGCCAAGGAAGAAGATAAAGAAAAGTTAGTTATGGAGCATAGACAGCTCCATTTGTCTCACGGTGAATGAACTTAATGGAAGGTTCACATTTTAAAGTAGCCAAGAACAATATAGTTTCGCGAAGAATAATCACATTTTGATGGATTCTGATGTTCTGCTCCTTGAAAAATTCCAGCCCTTTGAGAAGCGCTGGCCACATCCACCGGCAGAGTACTCCTCTTCCTGCTGGGAAACACTCCATGAATCAGACCAACACCATTCGCATTCAGTATCCGAGCTCCAATTGCATGGCAAAATTGATCATCATTGATTGCCCCATCGACATTCATCTTCAATCTGTTTATCTTGCATCAATTAACAAGATTGAACTTTGATTAACACTATTATTATTTATACAATATTATAATAATAATGTATCTATATATATATATATATACATTAAAGTAATTTAGTTGTCATTTCTTAATTTCCCACCCAAAATCACTTTCTAAATCCAGTTATTGCATCTTAGTCATTGGTTTAAGAATAATCCTAGCCTTTGATTATTTGTTTTATTGTTTTCATTTATTTTTTATCTTTTTATCTTAATATATTACCTTACATAGAGATAATAATCACAAATGGATAATTTAAATAATTAAATCAAGATCTTAACTTTTCTATATATAAGTTCTCTTACATCAAAAGAAACTTTACATATCATATCTTAATAATCATAATAATGCATGCAATTATACAGAGTATCACTTGGAATTGATTTTCTATATCTTTTAAAAAAATGTTTGAATTCAGTTTTCTTTTTTTTTAAAAAAAATAGTTTTAAATCTTTGTGAGTTTTAAATTTTCTATGCAATGTAATTCATTGATATTTATGCAAAATTCACAACATGAATTTGATTTTTTTATCTTTTTAATATTTTTATTTTTTAATCTTTTTATCTTAATATATTACCTTACATAGAGAGCATCACAAATGGATAATTTAAAATGTTAAATTAAGATCTTAGTTTTTCTATATAAGTTCCCTTACATCAAAGAAAACTTTCACA
Organism: Nyctanthes arbor-tristis; assembly: GCA_963692815.1. Classification (NCBI taxonomy): domain Eukaryota; kingdom Viridiplantae; phylum Streptophyta; class Magnoliopsida; order Lamiales; family Oleaceae; genus Nyctanthes; species Nyctanthes arbor-tristis. The sequence continues at coordinate 4,586 of CAVNYN010205096.1, read as the reverse complement.
TATTTTAGCTTAATAACAACTTAAATTCGGTTTTCTACATCTAGAAATAATAATTAAATTTGGTTTTTTTAACAGTTTTAAATTTATATGATTTTTAAATTTCATTTTATGTAATGTAATTCATTGATATTTATGCAAAATTTCAGAATTCGGTTTTTTTTTTTATCTTTTTAAAATTTTCATTTATTTTTTAACTTTTTATTTTAATATATTACCTTAAATGGAGAACATCACAAATGGATAATTTAAATAACTAAGTCAATATCTTAACTTTTCTATATAAGTTCCCTTACATCAAAGGAAATTTTCATATATTTTATCTTAATAATCATAATGCATGTAATTATATAGATTATTATTTGAATTCAGTTTCCTACGTCTTTAAAAGAAAAATTATATTCGGTTTTTTAAACAGATCTAAATTTGTTAGATTTTTAAATTTTATTTTATGTAATGTAATTCATTGACGTTTATGCAAAATTCACAATATGAATTTGGTTTTTTATCTTTTTATTATTTTCATTCTTTTCCGTCTTATCTTAATTTATTGCCTTATATAGAGAATATTAAAAATGGATAATTTAAATAACTAAATCAAAATCTTAACTTTTCTATATGAGTTTTCTAACATTAAAGGAAACTTTTATATATTTTATCTTAATAACAACTTGAATTCAGCTTTTAAATCTAAAAAAAATGTAATAATTGAATTCAGTTTTTTAAGTAGTTTTAAATTTGTGTGATTTTTAAATTTTATTTTATGTAACGTAATTCATTGATATTTATGTGAAATTCACAATATGAATTCAGTTTTTATTTGGGAATAAAAAGTGAATCCCACATTGGTAATTTAGTGAAAAGAATTGAGAAGTATACCTATTTTAACGTACATGGAGAACGGTTGTGCATAATAGAGCCTTGACTTATGAGCCATGAGTTTCCAAAAAGTTTAAAATTTTAATGGATAATTATTGAAAAATATTTATTATGAACCATATGCATGTTATCTCACACCGTCGGATTATTTTCTAGATTGGTTCTAATATTAGTCAATTCATGATTTTTCCAATTGATTTGGTTATGACGGTTCAGCTCTTAAAAACTGATTAAATTATGTTAACGTATAAAAAATTTAATATGTCGAAGATGTATGTTATGAAAAATTAAATATCATTAATATATATTACAAAAGTTAAAAAAAAACCAAACAGGGCAATATATAGTATGTGTATTTTGTAGAAAAAGTTGGTGTTCACTCAAAGACAACTTTATATAGATATTTCGAGAGTTATAAAATGAAAATGTCTGAAAATTATTATATGTATTAAAGATGGTCAAATCATAAATTCTACTATTAATGTTGTAATATATGTATTATCGTTCATCATTTATTCTTGCTAAATTTATCGGATGTAACATAACTTCCCGTGTGTTCACACTGACAACCTAATACAAACTACGTACAAAAATTTTCTTTAATATTTTTTTAGGTTTTTTGTTTAGACAATTTTTTATCTTAATTAATGAAAGATATCGTATTACGGGTAGCAACTATATTGTTTTTCTTTATACATACATAAACGGTCAAATATTATAGTTTAATTTTATATAATCACGTTTAATCTTTTTAAATTGCTTATATTATCTAATATTATCATCCCGTGCAACGCATGGGTGAAAAGCTAGTAATAATAATATAGGTTGTGTACAAATAATTATATTAATGAGATGTTTTATAAAATCAATATAATTTTTTAAATCTGCTAATACACTAATTTGAATTAATTGATTAGCATAAAATTCTAAATCCTTTTCAAGTTCGAAAGTCATGTTGCCCATTAATCGCCCAGAAAACCAATTTGGCAACTAACTCATTATAAAATCTCTACATTTTTATAGTTCAATCCATTTGCTGTTGCGTTAGTTGCTCCAACAGATCTCATATTTAATCAACAAAAAGCCTTGTCATGATCATGAACTCTGTTCATGGTTAGAGAGAATAATCATATCCTTCTGGTCATGTGATTGGTTAGTTTTTTCTGTAACAGTTAGATATTGGGTGTGGATGAAAAGATTCTATCGATTGGACCTTTTAATATCCAGGTACCAATGTACCATATAAAAGACGTAATTAAAGGCAAAATTTGCAAGACGTAATTATTGGCAAAACGTATTTTCTTCTAGTAAGAGTCAAGCTAAAAGATATGGATCAAGAGCAGACGTTAAGAATCAATGGGTTCAGGCGCGAACACCCACATTGAGATGGAAACACTACACAATGCATTCGAATTAAGTCTCGTGTCACTGCACAATGCAGTCAAATGATAAAAACTCAGTAACAATATACTAAGAATACTGATCTTTAATTTCGACTTATAGCCGAAAATTCTAGAGTATCATATAGCATTCAAGAATTCAGATTTGTAAATATTTTCAATAGAAATTATTATAATACGATGAAATGATAGCATGACCATCTCTATAATACGTGGCAATCAGTTAAAATTTATTTAAAATTATATTTCAGGATAGACGTTAAATATTTTGTGAACCCTAAAGTTATTTTTCTACTTTTCCTCTTTAGTAAAATATGTCATTTAGAATGATCATTTTCTTATTATTTGGGAGTATAATTTGATGATGATAAGGTAATAATGTAGCCTTGACAAAGTGACCTACTTGTAATTACGTATAACTTTTGTGATATCATTGTTGATAATTAAAGTGGAGGGACCTAATTCCTATTAAATTAAAGTTATTGATCTAATTATTGACAGCAAAATATTCATTTGCAAGTAAGATGAAAATTCAGTGATATTCGAACAATTAATGTTGTTATAATTAATGTTTCTTTTTTCTTTAGTAACAATAGAAACGAAAAAGTATCTCGGATAATTGATAAAATAAAAGAGATTCATATAATTTATCTTGTCAATAAATTCTGATAGCAGAGGTCAGGTTGTGAAGACAGCCAGTAAGAATATTAAAAGATAATGTAGTTAATTGAATTGAACATATATAGAAAAACACAAAAAAATCACATAGAACAACCCATTTTAATCATTTATGTATTTATGTATAATTGCGTTGTAGTATTGTAAAAGTAAATAATATCATATTTTATATTGTACATGCGTCTATCTTAGATGAAAAGCTGAAAATAAAAATAAAGTATAACTATCACTAAATAAAACAAACAAAGTCTCTTAACAGAAGGATACCAAGATACCTAAATATATCATACAACACCAATTTTAGTTTATCAATTCTAGTTTTCGTATGAAATTATAACATTAATCAAATTAATCTTAATTGGGCTAATCAATATTAGAGGAAGTTAATAAATATTCAAATAAAAGAGTAAGAAAAATATTCACATTCATGTTTATTTAGGAATCCAACCAAATCGGGGAATGCCTTGTGTCAATTCTAGTTCTCGTATGGAATTACAATATTAATTAAATTAATTCTTTATTTCTTCCATAAATCTAATTTCATATGTTTATAAATTTATAAACGCTTCAGACAAATAATTCTTAACAATTTAATATTTTCTTTGAGTGAAAACATGTGAAAATAGTAATACATAAGTGAAAATTATTAACGAATAAAAAAGTTGACATAATGGTTTAAAAGCATATTGCTCTTAACATGCAGGTCACGAATTCAATCTTTCACTATTACATTTGTAATAGTTTTTTTATTGAAAGTGACAACTGGTGTGATGCGATGTTATAAACAATTGTGTCAAATAAAGCTTTAGGCGGGAGAGATTTTTTAATTGCGCTAGATGAAATTACAATTGCGTCATCATATATATATATATATATATAGATTTGTGATGTTTATGTTAGTTTGAATCAAAATATAAAAGATATATATATATATATATTCCCTACAAAGATTTATTTGCTTGGAGAATCTGCATTTAGTCTATAAAACTAGCCGTGGTCGACACAGATTTTGATTGTGGAGACAAAGTTTAGCCTGGAAATATTCCTCCGGCATAAAACAATATTTTTAGGGAGAAATACAGTTTACGAGGCAAATTCTTCGACGCTGAGACCACAAAAATACTTTGTAAACGAAAATAGCCTTTGTCGACGAACGTATTTCTTGCAACAGAAGTTGACCGACACATTGTACTTGTCTGCAAAGGGTTTGGAGCGTAATATTTTACCCCACAAAGTATTCGATTTTGTCGGCAAAACTCTTTCCCTACAGTGTTTGCGCCACAAACTTGTCGACAAAATACATTTGTCTAGAAAACTTTTAGCCCACGAATATCAACCTTTCCCCCACAAAAATATTTGTAGGGAAAGCCGAAATTTCTTGCAATGACTGCACAAATCCTTCAACGGAAAATTCTTCTTCTGTTTTGGCAAACCCGATGCTTCAAAAAAGATAAGTTTTGGCGGTAATGCTTTGGTTTCGGGGCCAAATGTTGTGTCTACTCCCTTGACGATCATATCCTCGAATTACTACCTATATTTGGAAGGGGTCACTGTTGGCTCCAAAAGATTCAGCTACAACTCCAGCAAATATCCGGATGAAGGAAACATTATTATGGATTATGGGACTGCGTT
>CAVNYN010205095.1:0-49486 GCA_963692815.1 Nyctanthes arbor-tristis | reverse complement strand
CATGCAGTAGAAAATAGTTTTAAGAAAGTTCGGGAAAAACAACATTACCTCCTAAAAAGAATTTCGTCCTCAAAATTCAGTAACTGAAGAGGTGGGGGTACTTAGCCCACATCTCCTTCTATTCTTCTCACGTGACCTCTTTTATCTGACGACCCTTCCATTTTACTTGGACAAATGTGCTGACAATTTTATCCTTTTTAATTTGATGCCTTCTACCAAGTATTTCTTTAGATTCTTCCTCATAAGTTGGATTATCCTCCAATTTAATCGGCCGTGACTTTAGCACATGAGATGGATCTGGAATATATTTCTGAAGCATGGAAACATGAAACACATCATGAATCCTGGATAAATCAACTGGTAACGCTAACTGATAAGCAACAGGTCTGATACGCTAAGTGATCTCATATGGACCTATGTATTGTGGGCTCAATTTACCACGCTTCTCGAATCTCAAAACACCCTTCCATGATGACAACTTTAGAAAGACTCTGTCTCCAACTTCAAATTCCAGATCTCTTCTGTGTTTATCAGCATAGCCTCTTTTGCTGTCTTGAGCCGCCTTAAGCCTTTTCCTGATAATAATCACATTCTCTGTAGTGGTCTGAACCAATTCAGGTCCTATTAATTTTCTCTCTCCAACTTCATTCCAACAAACTGGAGTTCTGTGCTTTCAACCATATAAAGCCTCATCTAAAGCCATTCCAATACTAGAATGATAGCTATTGTTATAGGCAAGTTCCATCTTTGACATATGAGTATCCCAACTACCCTTAAACTCCAAGGTACATGCCCGAAGCATATCCTCTAGTATCTGTATGGTTCTCTCTGACTGACCATCTATTTGAGAATGAAAGGCTGTGTTGAAATTCAATTTCGTACCCATAACTCCCTACAAGCTAGGCCAGAATTTAGAAGTAAATCGAGAATCTCTATCTGACACAATGGATATTGGAGTCCCATAGCTGACTATCTCATCAATGTACAACTTTGCTAGCTTATTTAGAGTGTAAGTGGTTTTAATTGGTAGAAATCTAGTTGTTTTTGTCAGGCGGTCTACGATTACCCAGATACCGTCGTGACCTCTCTGAGTACGAAGAAGACCAAATAAGAAATCCATAGTGATATGCTCCCACTTCCACTTAGGAATAGGCAGAGGCTGTAATAATCCAGTTGTCTTCTGGCGATCAGGCTTCACCAGCTGACAAACAAGACATCTAGAGACAAACTCTGCTATGTCTTTCTTCATACCTAACCACCAGTGGTGTTCTTTCAAAGTGTGATACTTCTTGTTACTACCTAGGTGCATGGCATAAGCAGAACTGTATGCCTGCTCTATAATCTCTCCCTTCAGCTCTGAAATATCAGGAACACACAATCTATCTCCCATGATAAGAGTACCATCATCTTTAACTGTGTAATCCTCTCTAAGTCCAAGATCAACCTCCTCCTTCAATTTTTTCAACGTCGGATCTTGGTATTGAGCCTCTTTAACCTTGGCAACCAGAGTAGGCCTTACATGGAAATTAGCTAGTACCACCCCTGAGGTAGTAGGTGACAACTGGGTATTTAACTTTCTGAACTCATAAATCAGGGAGGAGATCATCAAATTAGATTGAGTCGAAGAACCACTGATTTTTATATTGAGAGCATTTGCTACTACATTTGCTTTCCCTGGATGATAGTCAATCTTGCAATCATAATCTTTTATCAGTTCTAACCATCTCCTTTGTCTCATATTCAGCTCCTTCTGATCAAAGATATGCTTTAAACTCTTATAATCAGTGTATATCTAGCACTTTTCACCATACAAGTAATGCCTCTAAATTTTCAATGCCAACACCACTGCCGCCAATTCTAGATCGTGTGTAGGGAGTTTAACTCATGCTTTTTCAATTGTCTCGAAGCATAAGCTATGACTTTTTCATTTTGCATCAATACACAGCCCAAGCCTAGGCGTGAGACATCACTATATATCACAAACTCCACACTGGGAGATAGAAGTGTGAGGATAAGAGCAGTGGCCAACCTGTGCTTCAATTCCTGAAAGGAGTTTTCACATTGTTCAGTCCACACAAACTTAGAATCCTTCCAAGTCAGACTGGTCAACAGAAGAGCAATCTTTGAGAACCCTTCTATAAACCGGCGATAGTAGCCCGCTAGTCCAAGAAAACTCCGTACTTCAGTCACATTAGCAGGTCGTTCCTAGTTCTGTACTGCCTCAGTCTTTATAGGATCAACATAAATTCCTTCTGAAGAGATAACATGACCTAGAAATACAACTTTATCCAGCCAAAATTTACACTTACTAAACTTGGCATACAACTGTTTATCTCGCAGAAGTTGCAAAATATATTCTTCAAATGATCTGCATGCTCATTACGGTTATGAAAATAAATCAGTATGTCATTGATAAAGACAATTACGAATTTATCGAGATATGGCTGAAGCACCCTGTTCATCAAATCCATAAACACAGCTGGTGCATTAGTCAGCGCAAAAGGCATCATGAAGAATTATAATGACCATAATGAGACCTAAAAGTAGTCTCTGGCACATCAATCTCTCTAATCTTAAGCTGATGATATCCAGAATGCAAATCAATCTTCGAAAAGACTGAAGCACCTCGAAGTTGGTCAAATAAGTCACTGATTCTAGGCAAAGGATATTTATTGCGAATTGTCACCTTGTTCAACTGCCTATAGTCGATACATAATCTCACCGTGCCATCTTTTTTCTTTACAAGCAAGACTGGTGCTCTCCAAGGAGATGTGCTGAGTTGAATGAAACCCTTATCCACAAAGTCTTGTAACTGAATTTTTAAACTGAATTTTTAACTCCTTCAATTTTGTTGGAGCCATTCTGTATGGCGCATGTGATATAGGTGCTGTCCCTGGGACCAAATCGATAGTAGACTCTACCTCCTTGTCAGGTGGTAATCCAAGAAGATCATTTGGAAAAACCTCAGAAAAATCACGCACAACTAGGACATCCTTAAATGTTGGCTTAGTAACCTTGGTATCAATTACATAATCCAGATGCGCCTGACACCCTTTTCGAAGCAATCTCTGAGCATCAAGTGCGGATATTACACAAGATGGTAGAATTCTGTGCTCTCTAGTAAAAGAAATTTCAGGCTCCCCGGGTTTTCTAAATACAACTTCTTTGCGAAACCAAACAACTGTAGCATGATTCGCAGTTAAGAAATCCATGCCCAAGATGATATCAAAATCATGTATACCCAATGATATCAAATTTACTTTCAGCACATGATTTTCAAAGCTAATCATACAGTCTCTATATTTACTGTCAGCTACAAAGTATACACCTACTGGGGTAGCCAATACTAATCTACTGTCTGGAGGCTCTAATATATGATCACCATGAATAGAAAATGTATGCGAAATAAAAGAGTGAGTAGCACCAAAATCAATCAAAGTACGGGTATATTTACCAAAGACAGATAACGTACCTATAATCACATCTGGCAACTCTTGGGCCTCCTGCTGAGTCATGACATACACTTCACCTTTAGTCTGAGTGCGTCCTAGCTGGCCATTCTGTCTGCTATCACTGTCCCCAGCCATTTGAGATTGTCTGGCGCTCACTGCCCTGAAATTTCCTGATGTTGTACCTCTTTGACCCTGTCTAGCACTCCCATTGGTAATAACTAGTTGATGGGAAATAGCATGAGAGGCACCATCTTCCTGTAATAGGGTGGGACATTCTTTCCTCATGTGTCCTGGCTAACCACACAGAAAATAAATATCAGCTCCCTTGAGACACTCACCGGGGTAAAACTTCCCACAAACCAGTAACTGAGGCTATCGGTTGCCGCAAGATCCCACATCTTGTACTGGTCCAGCCCTCTGATATGAATGATGAGGTTGTGACTGTTGTCCCACTAACTGCTGTACAGAATGCTGGCTGTGGCTGTGCCCTGAACTATGACTAGAACTAGAACTTTGAGACTGAGACTTGAAGTTGCTAGTCTGAATGACACCTGGACTAAAACTTTGTCTGTTCTTCTTCGGCTACCCATGGGAGCTAGCTGCTTGGCTGGAGTTACCCCTGGTGCCTCATATTCTCCCATCTGATGTTCCTACTAGTCACATATTTTTCAACTCTCGTGGCAGCTTCAACAAGTGCCCCAATATCTTCATGGCCAAAAGAAATGTTGCAGACCCTCATCGAACCTATGACACTTATTACTCTCTTCTGGTACCAAGTTTTTAGCATATTTCAACAGTTCCATGAACTTTCTGTGATATTGGGCTACCGTCATAGATCCTTGTACTAGCCACAGGAACTCTGACTGTTTATCACTCTTGAATGAGCGAGGATAGAAAGCCATATCAAAACCAGATTTGAAAGCCTCCCACGTAATAGCATTGGGATCTGGCTGTCTATCATGAAAAGAGTCCCACCACTCAGCAGCTGAATCCTTAAGTAAAAAGGCGGTCAGATAGACCTTTTTATCTTCTGGGCACTCTATGACGTCAAATATGCTCTCGATCCTCTTCAACCAAGCATCAGCGTCAGCCGGATCAGCCGTACTGGTAAAATACTCTGCCCCTAATTTTTTGGCCCTCCCAATGCTACTATCATGCCCACGGCTCTGCAATAGAGTAGCGAGGGCAGAGGCCAACTGTGCTGTCAAGTTCACATTAGCAGGAGCATTGCCTTGACCCAAATCATGAACAGATTCTTTCGCCACATTCTTCTGTCGAACGCCCTCACCAGGAGCATATTGAGCTTGAGCCGTCACCTACTTTCTAGGCCTACCACAAGGACGCATAATGGTCTACAAAATGATATGAATTTATGAGAAAATGTGTTATGCAATGTTAAACAAGTTGAGAAAATCATGTAATGCAATTTGAAGACTCTAGGATCATTCGCTCTGAAACCACTTGACACGCCCTGTCCCGGGCCATCCTACTAGGCCTGACACGTGGTATACACCGACAATGGATACCAATTTAACCTGGATCCACTACCAAGGCAAACTAAAACTTGTCTTTAAACTGCTTAAACTTTTGGACTAAAATGAGTTTATAAAAATTTTGATAGAGTTTTCTCTGTAAAATTGACTTATCCAACCTGTGACAATTCAAAAATCCACAACCAAATCCATACATATTGATTCCCAACACCATTCATCCATTTAAACTCCAAACGAATGCAAAATATTTTTATAATTCATCCGATATCAAAATCAAGTTAAACCATTTGCAATATTCAATGTTTCCAACTAGTATAAGAATAAAAATATGAAATATGTCAATGTGTCATGAAGTGACAAAATGCACTATGTCGTACAATTCAAAATGTGGTAGCAAGATCTGACGGTGCAGGCAAATCCTACTCTGCTCAAGCTCGGTCACCTCTTGATAAGAAAAACGTTAGAAAATATATGAGTTTGTAGCTTAGTGAGTGAATAAGTTCGCAAATACATATATATAGCTTTCCGTATTATTTAATTTTTCTGAAAATTTTGTTGAACTTTGTAATGCATAGATATAGCTGATGTTGTTTGGAAATCTTCTAGTTAGCCTACAAATGAAATATTGAATCATGAGAAGGCTGAGAATACTATGAATAGAATCTGAAAACTTGAACTGAATCATATAATTTCTCAATAAGGTGTAAACAGAGTCATAAAAGCTAAAACTTAGATAATTACTGATAACTGAAAAAAATCACATCAAAAGTACCGCTAAGTAGTAACACACACGTACAGAGTAATCTCAATATACAAGGCATATTATATAAGACCGGGTGATCACTACTAGCTGAATAACTGGTCATACACGCGCAGAGTGAGCCCCAAAGGTAAACACCACCATACATGGCCCAAAGCTTCTGTGTGGGTGACGATGGGTCCCAAAGATCTATATATAACTTGTTATGCACCGTGGAATGCATCACACAATACAGAGCGGGTAAATCACTGAACTAGTCAGTACACCGTGGAACAAATCACAACGAAGCATAACGGGTAAAAGATCACATAAGTACTTTGGTGGTTTGAAAGTAATTCTTTATAACATGCTTCATTAAAAGTTTCTAACATAGTGATATAATTATTTTCCCCTTTAAAATCTCACTTTACACATAATAACATAATTAGATATTGATAGGTGTTTAAATGTGATGTTTTATCCCCTATAAGTGTTGTTAATTATGTGATATTGTGTTTAGAAATTCGTATTTATGTTTAATTTGGTTGATTGTGGGGTAAAATCCAAGAAGAACTCAAGATGGACGGTTTTGGATCAATTTGGGATGAATGATGAAGTTAGGGGAATAAAACGAACATGATTGAAAGATGGACGAAGGGAGGGCATGAAGGAAGGCATGCGAACCCATGGCTTGCCCATGCGGCAGCGTGCGTGAACAAATCTGCAGCAGAAGTCATAGAAAAGCCATACGACCAACTTCAGAGGGCTCGGGAAAAATGTGGGCACGCATAATGGCCTATGCGGCCATGGAGGCCGCATGCGTAGGATTAGAATTGGCCTGTTGAAGACCCATACAGCCGTATGGTCTCCTCATGCGGCCGCATGGTTAGAATTTCATGATTTTTTTGATTTCTCCTAGTTTGATTAGGATTCTTTTTATGGTAAACTTTGTGCACGATTTTTACCTGTTTCTTAGGTTTTCTTAGACCGAGATCGGAAGGGTTCTAACCTAGTATTCTAAGATCATTGACTTATACATTAAATTATTTAGTTTCTTGGGCATTTTACATGCAAGTTTGGATTCAGTTTTTGAAGAAAAGCCTTGGATTGAAGGATATTGGTGCAATACTCTTTTTCTCCAGCCTTATTCATTAAAACCCGGTAATGGATTTCTACTCTCTTATGCTTCATTTTATCAATTCTATGAGTAGTTAATTCTTTTTCTTGGGACGAACAATGTAGCCCTATTGTGAACCCTAGTTGCTTGTTCGTTGATTTGACGCTTAAAGTTGGTTTCTAGTTAATTCTTTGTCGTTGTATTGTATGACCTTCACTTATTTAGCGAGCAAATTTGTGGATGTTTATTGGTTTGTGTTGAACTCGAGAGAGAAATGCATGAATTAGATTAGGCGATAAAGGACATTAATTTAGACAAGATAAAAAGATTTGCTTGTGGTTAGTGCGGTCACGTAAATTGAACTTCGGGGATATTTGCATGAGTTCTTGTTATTAATTCACTTAAGAGGGTTGTTAACGTGCTGACTTAGAGATAGGTGAGGGGGCCTAATTTAGTAGGATTAGCTAGTTTCGAGAGGAGTAGTTAATTGATTACGTAAACTCGATCGTTAACTAGGATTGATTTTTGTTGAATCAATAAATGGATAGCTAGGAGAATCAATAGTGGTGAAGTTGTGGGTCCCAAGTTTACATCAATCTTGAAGAAAACTTTAATAAATTATTTATTCTTCTTAGTTTGCTTAATTTTTATTCTTATTTATTTATTTACTTCTACAATAAACTCAAAATTGCGATTGTTTCAACTAGAGCGTGAATTGAGTGTTCAGTACTTGAATCTTTTCTCGTAGGAATGATAACACAGACTCATTGTCCACTTTAGTACTTGTTCGTCCCGTACACTTTTGGAGTTCACAAACATATTTCACTGAACAAGTTCTTGGCGCCGTTGCCAGGGTTTGAATTTAATATTGATTGTATTGTATTTTGCTTTAGCTTGAGACTTTTATTTTTATTTTTGTAGATTTGCACGCATAGGAGTGGAGTAGAAGACTTACAACTATATGACCCGGAGATTGAAAGGACTTTCGAAGCTAGACGCAGACAATAAAGGTTTGTGAGGAAGATGGCTGAAATAGTTGACAGTGATAATGATCCAGTTAACAATAATCCAGTTGGTAATAATCAAGCTGTTCAAGAACCTGCTGGGAACGCTAGTAGACCATCGAGGGAGCACATTCTGCCCACCTTGGAAACAACTTGACTTGTTTAGTTCCACCAGCTATAACTACAGCAAATTATGAGATCAAGTCATGGGCTATCCAATTAGTCCAACAAACGGTGCAGTTCAATAGATTGCCAGAAGAGGATCTGAATGAACATATGAGGAAGTTTGAAGAGATATGTGGGATGTTCAAAATGAATGGAGTACCGGTTGAGGCAATTAAAATAAAATTGTTCTCTTTCTCCTTGAGTGGTAAAGCCAAAACTTGATTTTACTCATTCCCAGCAAATTCTATCACTACCTGGACGAATTTGATACAAAAATTTATGGATAAATTCTTTCACCAGCTAGGGTATCGAAAATCAGAAGAGAGATCACTTCTTTCAGTCATAATTAGGGAGAAAAAATATTTGAGGCATGGGAAAGGTATAATGATATGTTGAGAAGATGCCCAAATCATGGAATCCCGGATTGGCTCATTGTGCAAACTTTCTACAATGGGTTGACTGATGAGAACAAAAGACATGCAGATTCAGCAGTCAGGGTTCACTCATGGACAAGACCTATGAAGAGGCAGCAGAAGTTTTTGAAAAAATGGTAGCTAATAGATCCAATGGTATTCAGATAGAACAATTTCTCAAGCTGGAGTTCATGAAGTGGATGCACTAACATCTCTGTCTATATAGCTTACAGCTTTGGCAAAAAAGGTGGACAGCTTTGTAAAGCCATCGATTTATATGGTTCAATCTTTAGCCATTTGTAACATATGTTGTGCAAATCATGCTACTGCTGTCTACCCAATTGCCCTTGTGAACACATGTGAGGATGAACAAACGATGTTCGTTGGGAATAATCAGAGGCAGCAAACAGGACCTTATGCCCAAACTTATAACCCAAGATGGCGTAATTACCCGAACTTTTCATGGCGAGAGAATCAACCAGTTGTGAGACCAACGGGTTTGAATCAGCTTCCGGAGAGGATGAGTTCATTGGAAGATATATTCAGTAAGTATATGGAGGCAAATAATCAGTTTATGCAAAAGACTGAGCATACTCTTCAGAACTAAAACGCAGCCATAAAGAACTTGGAGACTCAGATGAGCCAAATGGCTTTGGCTATGGCAACTAGAGCACCAGGAACACTGCATAGTAATATAGAAGTTAACCCAAGAGAGCAGTTACATGCCATTACAAAGAGAGGTGGATTACAGTTGCCTGAAATTCAGGTTGAAAAGATAGTTGAGAATGGAAACTTGGTGTCCTAAGATGTTGAGTAATCTGAAAAAAAGAAGGAACCAGTTGAAAAGAACAAAGCAGAGAGATATAAAAAAACAGAAAGACCACCTGTAAAAGCTTATGTGCTCCAATTCCATATCCTCAGGATAAACAATACTCCAAATTCCTTGAAGTATTCAAACATCTGCACATAAACATCGCATTTGCAGAAGCTCTAGCACAGATGCCTAAATACTTCAGGTTCATGAAGAAAACTCTTTCTAACAAGAAAAAGTTGGAAGATTTTAGAACTCTAATTTTGACAGAGGAGTGCAGTGCAATCTTGCAAAACCAATTGCCTCCAAAACTAAACAATCCAGAGAGTTTTAGAATACCTTACACTATTGGACAATTTAATTTTGAAAATGCCTTATGTGATCTTGGTGCAAGTATTAATCTTATGCCTTTGTTTGTTTATAGGAAATTAAATTTGGGGAAAGCAAAAGCTACAAACGTCTCATTGCAACTAGCTGATAGGTCCATAAAGTGTCCACATGGAGTGGTTGAAGATGTGTTCATCAAAGTAGGCAAATTCATATTTCCGGTGGATTTTCTTTTGTTAGACATAGAGGAAGACCAGAATATGCCTTTAATCTTAGGCCGACCATTCTTAGCAACTGGTCGATCTTTAATTGATGTTGAGAAAGGAGAGCTTGTCTTAAGGGTTGAAGAAGAACATGACACTTTCAATGTCTTCATGTCCATTGAACAACCATCAAACCAGAAAGAGTTCTACCAAATCGGCCATATTACTGGAAAAGAGGATGTTTAAGAAAAACTGGAGAAAAGTCCGACTGTTGAACTTGCAACGAAAGGTAAGAAGAAAAAGAAGGTCCGGGTCTGGATGTGGAAAGCGAATGAGGTTCGTCTTCCTGAAATCATGCAAATCAAGGGCATCAAAGCCTCACACAAACCACCGTGATTTCTAAAACAGTTAGGCTCGGGACTATAAACAAGCGTATGGTGGGAGGCAACCCATATGGTAATTTCGTTCTTTTTTATTGCCTTTCCTTTGTTTCTCTAATGTCTTAGGATTAAAATAAATTTAAGTTTCCATTTTTATTTCAGATACTAGGATTAGAATTTTACATTATTGTTTTTAAATTTCCTCTCTCTTCAAGTTTTGAAAAAAGAAAAAATCAATCAAAACACCCCAGAACCAAAACTCCCCAAGGCGCATGCACGCACGTACGCATAACACTCGCACAGTTCCTCTCTTCTCTCTGTTCGTTCCCTGCACTTTCCTATTCTTCAATTTTTCCAGAAAGAACTCATCTAAAACCCTAGTTTGGCTTTTGAAGTCGTAAGTTGAACTAGCTAGGAAGCAATTATATTGGCTTTTGTTGATTAGACTCGATTTTTTCCCTTTGAACTTGGCCAGTTCCTTCGGGTAAGGGATATGAACTGATTACACGAATTTGTGGGCTTAAACTCCTTGCATTGCGAGAATTCTTGTTGATATTATCATCCATGCATGCTAAATTAGCGTTGAATGTCAATTTTGGATGTGTATTGGAGCCGAAACCTTCGACCATGCGTCCTCACTACCGAGCTAGCTGCTCGAATTTGTTTGGACCTTTCTGCTTGAAATTTTAAGTTTTTTTTAAACTTACAGGCACTTAATAAGGTGTTGGGTTAGGAATTGAATGATGTTTGTTGAATGGATGATGATCTTGTAGCCCTATTTCGCTCCAAAAGTTCATGCTAGGTAGTTGCCCTCCATATGCTCGGCATAATGCCTGAATGAACTTTCCTTGTTTCAATTGCCTTGAATTTTTGAGGAGTTCATTTTCATATATTATGGAGGACATTGGCTGTTTTATTTAATCCTTGGGACTTGTGCATGGTCAAGATAGGTCATGAATTAAGAGAAGGAAATTTGGGGCTGTTTTCAAAGTGCAGGGGCAGCTATTGCCTACCAAATTTGGACCCCACGCATTTAGCTTAAATGACCTCCACATGCCATAAAATTTTCTGTAAAGCTAGATTAATATGTGAACTTTCAACCCCCAAAAGAGAGTACGATCAAAGTCCTCTCACATGCATGTTATACATTGTTGAATTTGCCACTGAGATCGGAAGAGCGTCCTTGCTGGGTACTAAGTACGTCCCTCTCCATTTAGCCTATTTCAACTCCTTTTGGCATGAAATTTTGAGTATGATGCAATATATATTGTGTAGTTTCATATGTCAAAAGATGGCTCGATAAAAGTGGTAAATTTGAGCAAGTTACTCGGTGTGGACTTATGGCCGATTAAACATGTTCTGAAAAAAATTCATGGCATCAAAGCAAAAAGGAAAGCAGGTCTCATCAGATCACGATTTAGACTCACCATCAGCCATATCCCCAGGGAGTTCTTAACCCTTTACTCTCTATTTGTGCTCTTCTTGTTCAACACTGGGGTCAATGTCAAAATTAAGTATGGGGGGAATTGTTTATGTGATAAGCACTTTATCTGGCTGATGTATATTTCTACTATCTCTTAGTCTATATTTTAAACCTGCATATTGTTTAAGTTTAAATTGTGTAGTTTCGATCATATTGTTCGTCTAGTGCTGTGTTTTTTATGTTAGCTGTTTATGTGGTAAGTAGAAAATAAAAAAATGCAGTCAGAAATTTTTTTTCCTTATATTTGTTATGTTTTGTGTCTTTTAAAAAAAACTATTGGGTTTTGTGTACATGGGAGAAAGCAACTCATGATCCTAAAATACTGGATTTAACTGGAGTATAACTTTGCTGGAATTAGGATCTTAAGCAATGCTAGAGGAAAAACAATGAAAAAAAGAGATTTGTGCTGCTAGCCTAGAGAGATTCATAGCACGATTGAATTAGTGAACTCGTACCTTCTATTTATTTACTTTGCCTGGAATTGGTGATGACTGGATTAGGTTGACAAATTTAAGCTGGTTAGATTTTGAGCCTTTGATTGACACATTTTATTCATCACTTTCTTTGTTCTTGTGTGATATTCTTCCATGGGTGTGTGTCTCTAGAACTTGCTTTATTTCTCTTTTACACTGCATTGTTACCTGCATGATATGAAAATGATTAATGCACTCTTTCTTTATTAACCAATTTAGCCAAAAAGCCTATCTTATTAATTAATTCTCTGTTGCATAACCCCTTTGAACCTTATAGCATATTTTTTTTCGTTACACCCCTTAATACTAGTCGTGAGCTGAAAACACTGTATATCCTTACCTTGCCAATATACTAGTAGATTATTTATTGATTTTGTTGCATGGGGTGGATAAGAAAGAAGTGTGGGGGAAGAAAATGTTATTGGTGAGGTGATGAAGTCAAGTTGATGATATCTATGTTGGGTATGTTGGGGTGGTTTGCTGTGTGAAAATGATGAAAGAGTAGAAGAAAAAACAAAGAGAAGGAACGATTTGTGAAAAAAAAAAGTTGACGAAAAAAAGCCATAGTGAATTAGAAGAAGGAAAAAAAAAGAAGAAAAATGATCACAAGGGAAAACAGAGAAAGAAATGTGTGAAAATAAGTTGAGATACTGGGTTGATTCTTTTTGAATTAGAGGGATGAATTATCTTTGGAAGTTGGGATATGATGTTATTGTATGGGTGATGCTAGAAATTTTAAAAGGATATCAGGAATAGTGGTTTCATGTATTCTTGAATGTTATAAATTTTGTGTTCCAATAGTTCCAATAGTTCCAATAGTTTATTAGCCTCACTTCCCAAATTTTTCCACCTTTACCCTTAGCCCTATTACACCTTAAAAGACCTTATGATTTGTGTCATGCATGTGCACCTAAGTGGTGGAGAATGCGAAACCTGGCATGCCTATAGTAGAACTCTCCTGTGGATAGAATTTTCAGCGTAAACACTTAACCTTTAAACACTTGAACGAAGAGTGTGGGCTTATCTGTGAGGGTCGGCCTATCCAAGTTATGCCATTTCAGGTAAAAGCTTTTTCTTATGATTCTAACGGTTGCTTGAGGGCACTTGTTCATGACATTTTATGAGTTTCAAAGGGTTAACTAGTACTTGAAAAAATAAAGAGAAACGGAATGAAAAATTCTCAAAACTCTTGCATTGCTTGGGAGACTTTTTATTAGACAGCTTACTTCGGTCTTATTATAAGAAATATGGTATCGTGAGTTGTTGTTTCATATGTGATAGATGTTAAACTACTTTGCCATTGCATTTGTGTTTTTGTTTTGTTTGTTGTTGGGGGCTGAACAACGGTCTAAGTGTGGGGGAATTTGATAGGTGTTTAAATGTGATCTTTTTAACCCCTATAAGTGTTGTTAATTATGTGATATTGTATTTAGAAATTCGTATTTATGTTTAATTTGGTTGATTGTAGGGTAAAATCCAAGAGGAACTCAAGATGGATGGTTTGGATCAATTTGGGATGAATTATGAAGTTTGGGGAATAAAACGAACAAGATTGAAAGATGGACGAAAGGTGGGCATAAAGGAAGGCATGCGGCCGCATGCATGAACAAATCTACAGTAGAAGTGTTATGCGGCCCGGTATGCGGCCGTATGGAAAAGCCATACGGCTTACTTCAGAGGGCTCGGGAAAAGCGCGGGTGGGTGAGGCCGTAGAGGCCGCATGCGTAGGATTAGAATTGGCTTGTTGAAGACCCATGCGGCCACATGGTTAGAATTTCGCGATTTTTTTGATTTTTCCTAGTTTGATTAGGATTCTTTTTATGGTAAACTTTATGCACGATTTTTACTTGTTTCTTAGGTTTTCTTAGAAAGGATAAAAGGGGTTTAACCTAGTATTCTGAGACCATTGACATATACATTAAATTATTTAGTTTTTTGGGGATTTTACACTCAAGTTTGGATTCGGTTTTTGAAGAAAAGTCTTAGATTGAAGGATATTGGTGCAATACTATTTTTCTCCAGCTTTATTCATCAAAACTCGGTGATGGATTCCTACTCTTTTATCTTAATTTTATCAATTCTATGAGTAGCTAATTCTTTTTCTTGGGATGAACAATGTCGCCCTATTGTGAACCTTAGTTGCTTGTTCGTTGATTTAACGCTTAAAGTTCGTTTCTAGTTAATTCTTTATCGTTGTATTGTATGACTCTCACTTATTTGGTACGTGAATTTGTGGATGTTTATTGGTTTGTGTTGAACTCGAGAGGTGAATGCATGAATTAGATTAGGTGATAAAGGACATTAATTTAGACAAGACAAAGAGATTTGCTTGTGGTTAGTGCGGTCACGTAAATTGAACTTCGGGGATATTTGCATGAGTTTCTTGTTATTAATGCACTTAAGAGGGTTGTTAACGCGCTCACTTAAAGATAGGTGAGGGGACCTAATTTAGTAGGATTAGCTATCTTCAAGAGGAGTAGTTAATTAATTACGTGAACTCGATCGTTAACTAGGATTGGTTTTTGTTGAATCAATGAATGGGTAGTTAAGAGAATCAATGGTGGTGACGTTGTGAGTCCCAACTTTACATCAATCTGAAAGAAAACTTTCATAAATTATTTACTTCTTCTTAGTTTGCTTAATTTTTATTCTTATTTATTTATTTACTTTTACAATAAACTCAAAATTGCGATTGTTTCAACTAGAGCGTGAATTGCTTGAATCTTTCATCATGGGAACGATAATCGGACTCATTGTCCACTTTAGTACTTATTTGACCTGTACACTTACGGATCACAAACATATTTCACCGAACAGATATTTTATAGAATTTGTTATCATAATATGAAAATGAACATGCTTGATTGTAGTTTAATAATCTAAATGTTTACTAAAATATTATGAAAAGCATGCTAAGTAATTTGGAAAACATTTTTCAACTCATAGAATTATAGCTACAATCTAGCGCGGCTAATAAGCTTTCCCAATCTCCTCGTCACCATCTGAAATAACGAGAATGCCCAATTACTTAAAGTATCACCATAATTCCTTCGAGTACATAATAACACGAAAATTCACAAAATCACAACATTCAAGTTATTTTCAATATCCCACTACTAGCCATTTTTAAAATATCACTTTTATTCTTAAATCACTTCTTAAACATATTTACACCATAATCAAATACACAAAAAAAAAAAATTCCCAACTCATTATTTTCTCATTTTTCATCACCATTTTACCATGAATCACCTTTTCCAACTAAAATCCACAAAATCCCCAATTTCACATCTAGGGTTCATCGAAAATCTCCCATAAATTTGCAATTGAGATTGGTAAGGTAAAACTCATCCTTCTTATGGCATAAAGAATAATTATTAAGCCTCAAAGCATGAAATTAAACCATGAAATCAACACTTATTACAAAATATATAAACCCTAAAAATCACCTTTTAAGTTACCTTTATGAATTTGTAGGAGAAAATCAAAAGCCCATAAGCTAGATAATGCCAATCCAAGTGCAAAACCCACAAATTCTTCCTTTTTCCCTTTCTTTTCTTTTTCTTTCCAATTTTTTTCTCCTTTCTCCCTTGCTCTTGGCCGAACCAGCCTATACTGGTGTGTGTTTTGGGTGTTGTGTGTGTATTTTGACCAAAATGCAAGGCTTTCTTGGTTTTAAAGGGAAATTTGAACGTAAGGCCCCTCAACTCTTTAAGTCCTATAAGTTGACCTTTGATCTCTAATAAATTTTATTCAAGCCCTCCAATAATTAATTTATTCAATTTGGCACCTTTATGGTTCGGACTTTGACCCAATAATTTTGATTTTTACTGAGCTTGTAGTAGAAAATAGTTTTAGGAAAGTTCGGGTCGTAACATAAACCTTATTCTGTTTTCAATAAAGCTTGTCTAGCTACTACTCTACTTTTAGGAAAATGAAAAGAAAAGTGGAAAGAATGGCATAGGAGGTTAGGCCATAAATTTGATCTTATAATGAACTGTATTTTGATCAGACATTGTAATGAAAATTCAAATATAATGAAATCAAAGTCCTTTTGTGAGTCTTGTCAATATGGTAAATCTCATAAATTGACATTTCATCTTTGAGCCTCACATGAAAACACACCATTAAAACTCATTCACACTTATGCGTAGGGGGCCTGCCCTAGTTGCATCAGTCAACGACTTCAGATATTATGTATGTCCTCTTCTTGGATGACTTTAGCAAGTTCACGTGGCTTTATCCTTTAAGAGCTAAGTATGAGGTTGTACAAGTTTTCATAGGGTCTTAAAGTCTTGTTGAAAACATGTTTGAGAGGAAGATTAAAATGATCTACTCTGTCTAAATAGACCTTTTGTTAACTTAACCAAACAATATGCATAGGATTGAATTAAGAGGTTTATATCCCTATACCTCTGTTCAAAATGGTAGGGCAGAAAGAAAGCACAAACATGTTATAGAGATGGGTTTGACACTCTTACTTAAAGCAAAAATGTCATTAAAATATTGGTTGGAAGCCTTTTAAACCTCAACCTTCATTATTAATAGATTGTCTATTCCAATTCTCCAAAACAATTCTTCCTTTAAAATGCTCCACAAAAACAAAGTTGATTACAATTTTTTAAAAACTTTTGGTTGTAGTTGCTACCCTTGCCTTAGGCCCAATCAAACCCACAAATTTGGGGAAATCAAATGTACCTTCTTGGATTATAGAGATTCATATAGAAGTTACAAATGTTTTAGCCATTTAGGGAAGAGTTTATGTGTCAAGGTATGTCATCTTTGATGAAAGTAGTTTTGCTTTTTGAATCCAAAAATGTCATCAAAATTTATGTACAAACACAATCAAATCAAGAAAAAGGTTCTTCTATCATGCTTTGTTTTACTTCATGACAGACCGTATATCAAAACTCTAGTTCAACTGTACATATTTCCATGAAGCATCTCAAGTGGCAGATGATGTTTTCAAATGCTTTTCCTATCAAGTAGAAGTTGAGGGAAACCATGGAGATTATGGTGACTTTGATAGGAATGAACCTGAAGTGGGTGAGAATTCTCAAAATTACAATAGTTTGGAAGGTGAATAGAATGAGGTGCAGTACGATCAAAGGCTTATAAATACACCCTATGATTACTAGGGCAAAGGATAGCATATTTAAGCCCAAAATCTATATTGACAAGATAGTAATAAGGGAATGTGAGGGAACATATGCAAAACCTTTGAGTGCAGAAGAAGCTCAGAAAATGTATGGAAAAATGCTACGAAGGAAGAATTTGATGCATTGATGAGAATAAAGAATGGAAATTAGTTCTTTACTCAAAGGACTATAAGGTGATTAGTAAGAACTGGGCTTCAAAACTAAGTATATTGCAGATGGCAAGGTTGAAAGGCATAAAGACAAATTACTTGCTAAAGGTTTTCTGTAAACTTCAGGAAAACCTTTAGTCCTGTGATAAAAACAGCTACTCTGAGGGTTATGCTCACTATGGCATTTTTAAAAAGTTGGCAAATCAGACAAGTTGACACTAACAATGCATTCCTCAACAGTAAACTTGAAGAGGAAATTTACATGTATCAAACTGAGGGTTTCACTGATTCCAAGAAACCCAAAAATGTATGTAAGTTGGAAAAGGCTCTTTATGGATTAAGACAGGCTCCAAGAGCTTGGTATAACGAAAGCAGGCCATTAGGATAACCCACCATGCAACTATGATTACTAGCGAGCTATGTACGTTTATGAAGGATTGCAAATTGGTCTAGGGTCAAAAGTAGGACCTTGAGATGGCCCATTGTACAAAATTTAAAAGTTTTAAAGGTTAAAAAGCAGAGCTGACGATTATGATCACATGTTAGGTTTTGATGTGAATTAATTGCCCTTGGCCACTGAGTATAATTTTATTATTATGCTCACCCATACTTTCTCTCTTTCTAGATTAAGGGCTCAGGGTGGATGAGGTGATGAGTGGGGCCAATTAAATATTTTGATTAAATGTATACAGTGCCCTCTTTTGCTAAATACTTTATTGATATTATATTTTGCTTAAGTACTTTTGTCAACAACTACAAACATACATATTGGGCATTATGAATTCAAATTTATTAGCATGTGTTCCACATATGTTCTTTCCTTGAATTTTATCTATTTTCCTTGTTTAAAAAAAACCGCTAGAAACTTGTAAAGAAAAATGCGACATTTAGTAGCATTTTGAATTCTAATTTTTGCCTCAGTATATCTATAGCTGCAGTATCTATTGTTGTTCCCTTTTGGACAAGATGGCTTTAGAGATGATATATCGAGCTCGTATTGATGAGTCTTCGATTGGACGACAAAAAAAAGTATCAATGAAGAAATATTTGCACGAGTGTAAGGATGAAACACATTATATTTTGTCCTCTCGAAGACTGTTTCAACAATTTCTGGTTGATAGGTATACAATGATTGAGTCATCTCGACTGGTATTTATACGGTCATGTCAAAAGGAATTGAGATGTGAGTTGTACAAAGGGCTTACTGATGCTGTGGGTAGGGGTGAAAGTGATGGTTCTAGAGTTGGGAAGCTTGTTGTGCTGCCTGTATCATTTACAAGTGGTGCCCGTAATACTATGTAGAATTATTAGGATACAATGGCGATATGTGAGTGGGCTGGGTATCCTAATTTGTTTGCCACTTTTACTTGCAACCCTAAGTGGCCGGAGATTACACATTATGTTGAGGACAGAGGCCTTCGTCCTGAAGATTGACCTGATATTATTTGTAGGGTTTTCAAGGTCAAGCTTGATCAGCTCATTGATGATTTGAAAAAAAAATAAGGTTTTTGGAGACATCAGTGCTGGTATTTATTATATACTAATTTTTTTTTTTAAATTGTCTATTTTTCCTTTACTCATTTAATTTTAAATTTTTTTAATTCTAACTTTGTTCTATGTTTTGTTGTTTTTTTCATTTTTAACAGTTATATATACTATTGAATTCTAAAAGTGTGGTTTGCCTCACGCACACTTATTGTGATGGCTTACGTAAAAATATAAGCTTCCAACACCTGCGCACAATTATACTGTTATATCAGTTGAGATTCCAGATAAAAGGTCAAAGGAGCAACGAACTATTTATTATACTATTATGCAGTTTGTTAATCTGGGTGATGGTGGTATGTTCTTTTTCTATGATGCTGGTGGAACTGGAAAGACATTTATTTGGAAGACACTGTCAGTTGCTCTGAGGTCGAAAGGTGAAATATTTCTTAATGTAGCGTCAAGTGGAGTTGTTTCTTTTCTTCTACCTAAAGGTCGAACTGCTTATTCAAGGTTTGCTATCTCAAGGGAGTCCATTGGCTAAACTAATAGCTAAAGCAAAGATGATTATTTGGGATGAAGCTCTGATGATGTATAGACATTGCTTTGAGGCGCTTGACGGGACAATGCGTGATATCCTGCTCGGTCATTACCCTCTCTGTGAGGATGAGCCATTTGGTAGGAAAATAGTCGTTTTTGGTGGTGATATTCGACAAATCTTTCCAGTCATTCCAAAAGGCAGAAGTCAAGATTATGGGCTTGCATCCATTAACTCATCGTACTTGTGGAATCACTGTAAAGTTTTGAGGCTGACAAAGGATATGAGACTGCAGTGATCAGTATCTGCCAAAGAATCTTTGGAGTTGAAATCATTCTCTGATTGGATTGCAGGTATTGGTGATGGCACTATAGGTGATTCTAATGATGGCTACTCTACCGTTGATATTCCTGATGATCTTCTCCAGTCATATTCTGACGATTAAATTGCAGCAATTGTTAATAGTATATATCCCGATTTTACACGGGACGGTAATGATCCACATTATTTAAATGGAAGAGCTATATTGGCTCCAACAAACGGTGTAGTTGAGAGGGTAAACAATTATATGGTTTCTCAGAATCAGTTAGATTTGAAGATGTATCTTAGTCCAGACTCTGAGTAAAACAAAAATTTAGTAAAAAATGGAATAAGAAGGTTGATGCATGAAGCAAACCCACTGAATTATTGGCGACTAACAAAGCTAAGTTTTCTAAATTGCACGGTCATAATTGAGTAATCAAAATTTTTAATTAATGTAAAAATTTGTTGTTTATGTATTTTTTCGTTAGGTCTTATGATTACATCATTTTGTGTGTATGTGCAGCTGTAAAGATATTAACTGAGAAAAGGGAAGAGAGAGAACCATTATGTTCAAAGTTATCAAGCCAAAATAGTTAGAGCAACTATAATATTACCATATTCACAATGATATTCTATGGCAATAAGAGTTTAAAAAATCTAATAGCTTCTAAATGTGAATTTCCCAATATAATCAAATGGTTGTTTTCATATGGAGAATTAGATTCTCCATAATTGCATAGATTAGAAGATTTTTGACAATCATTATATAGAAAATTAAATCGAAGCTAAAAAGGCAATCAATAACCCAACAATATAATCCTTTTCTTTAAAAAAAAAAAAAACTATTGGCAACGGGTCGCTGATTTAGGAGCTAAAAATGCCATGCAATATTTTTCCCCCATGTTAGGACGTGAACACATAACATCCAATAAATAATAAGTTGGATAAATTTAGGTGTAAAAGGTGATCTTGACCTAAATAAATAAATTGGATAATATAGACTTATATGGTAACCTATATTATGGACATTGACCTAAAAATGATTAACCATAAACTAACTGAAGCCCAACAATCCCTATTCTTGCAAAGTAGAAAAATGCTTATATATTTTTTCCCACAAGATATTATCAAAACATAACACATAACATCTCTACTCACAATGAAAACAAATAAAACTAAGCATATAAATATGTTCTCATATTGGCTTGGACAATCTCAATATTACACGGTAACACCCTTCAAATATTAGTAGTTTGGACTTGAGACAACATATCCATGCCAATTGCTAGTTGAAGTCAATGACCAATTCCCCAATAATCAACTGTAGACAATCCCAAAACCACAATAAATGTATTTTACATCAATAATTGTCCACCACAGACATAAATATTATATCACATTAAACACACACGCACCACACACACACATTTGTCAGAAGTTTCAGCAATGAGCTACACAAAGCTTTATACTACAATTTGTTTCTATTCCTTTAGTACTTTCAACATTATTCTTGAAGAAATACAATGCGGCATTTGAATTATGATTCTTTAGGAATCTGCCTTAAAATGAACTTTAGAGTGATGCGATACGAAATTGCTGATTTGATAATATTGGGATAAATTCATGAATTTGTTCTTTCCCATATGGGACCCTATCAACACCATCTATAAGTAATCAAAATTCTTACCATACATTTTTAGATTATTATGAAACTTGCGAAATTCAAGAAACATACATACACCTTATGTTTCTTTGATTTCAACTCCAATCCTCAACTTTTTTTATCACATTTTTTATAATTAGTAATTTCTTAATAATAACATAAGTTTAGTTTGTAGTTTGGATTTTTTTTTTTCAAATGACAGGATAAAAAAATTTTAGATGAAAGTTATTAATATGGGTAAAATCTATTAATAATGGAAGGTAAAAGATAATAATCAAACAAAGAAAAAAGTTAAAAAGATATATTTATAATGATAGACGAAGTTAGGAACTTTATGTGTAATTAAAATGTGGTGCAGTATAATTACCCTAAAATAAAAAAATAATAATAAGATAAGATTATGTGACACAGCCCTACCGAAACTTACTTTTCTGAGCAAATCTCTATGTTGAGTCATTCCATACATCACTTCATAATACTCATCTTCGTCTGCAAAATCAACGGCAAAAAGATGTAAATTACAATGTTCTTTTTTTAGTTAATTCACAAGATCTAGAGAGAGAACAAAATTGAATTCAAGAAAGAAACAGAAAAAAAGAAATAAAGAACACAAAATGTGTGTTGTTCACCGGCAAAGATTTTTGCATTATGCCCCACTAGTTTCTTTTGATTTCTTCAGAAACAAATCATGCAAATGCTCGTCGCCTTGGTAGCTCCCAACTAATCCAAATATTTAATATCCTGAAAAAATTAGGAAGATTTTGCATCTAATATTGCAAATTGATAATGATAATGATTAGATATTTAAATTGCAAATCTAATAATATTACCGAAATCTTGGGATTTAGGGATCTATATAAATGGAAAGAGATGTAAACCATAATTTAGGATAAGAGTTTGATTTAATTAATTTAGAAGATAAAATGGGATTAGAGCAAAAATTCAGCCAAAAATATCTAAAACAGAAAAAGAAAAAAGAAGAATAAAATAAAATAGCCAAAAAGGACTCTTAACCGTAAATGTCACCACAAAAAATAGGCCGGAAAATTGTAGTAAATGGGTACCGCAGACTATTCTCCTTTTATCTATATTAATTATAATTATAATATATATATATGAGTTTTGCTTATTTTTGTTCTTTTAATAATTATAATATTATTTTGAAGCCGAAATATAAGCAATATGGGTGTCAAATTAAAGATCTTTATATATGAACATTAATACGGTTAACAAGTGAGAGCAAACTAAGGTGTAAGTTTTACTATATAGTTTTTAATTCAAGTGACGTCGCATTATTTTTAAATTAGTTTATTTGAGTCCAATAATAATAATATTAATTGTAGTAGTTTTGATCTAAAACCCATAGTTCGTGATAAAAAAAAAATCTTTGGTATGACGAAATGTGGCAAAGACACATGACACTAAAAGAGTATGTGTTAATATTTTGTTGGACTACATTATGAATGAAATTAGTTAACCAGCTATTGGCTGAAGATACCTTTCAAAAAAAACATTGGTTTTGGATTATTTTCAAATAGAGTTATGCTATATGATTTATAATTTCATAATTTAATTCATTTGATCATACATTATTAATTTCAATTTGACTTCATTCTTTTTAGTAAAGTAACATATACTTAATATTAAATTTTCTAAGTAAATTCCATTGTTATTTAGTTAAATAATAATAAATTCAAGTAAATTCATCTTTCAATCGATGTGTAAACTTTTAAACTCTAAACTACCACAAATGCTTAAAACTCCCAATTTATGTCAATAAAACCTTTTATAAATTATTATTACAATGCCTACAATTATTATTACAAAGCATTTTTTTATTATTAGTAAAATTTATTTAACAATTCGAATAGATATCTTGCACGATCTCCAATAGTATCTTTAAAAGTAGAAGAGTCTTACTAAGGAAGTTTGCCCATTTTCCCTCATAAGGAGTCTTGCTAAAGAATCTTGCCATTTATATTTTTCTTTTTCATTATTGGTGGTGTTGCAGCAATTTTAGGATTGTGGGCCCCACTTCAATCTCAGTAACCATATTAATTTAATTTTTGATAATTTATTTTAATAATCTTCATACATAAAATTCTTAATGAGAATTTAATCAACTGATAAAATTATTACTATTTGTTCATTTATTATTGAAGTAATTAATAATATCTGGAATATATATAATTTAAGAATAATGTCGAAATTATATATAGATATCGAAGTCTGAACCATGGGACAAGGAGAAAGAGAGTTGACCCAAACAGGATTTGGAAGGGTAAGATCATGGTAGAAAACTAGGGCGGAATGGGGATTTTGGATAATTTCATTGCAATAAGTGCTTTAAAAAATATGAAAATAGTATTGAAAAGGCTCTTGATTGTTATGGAAACTCCAATCCCCTGTTAAATTTTGCCCCCATTCTGAAACCATTTGCTCCATCTCTTTTATTTTGACTTTGGATCTCTTCCTTGCAACAAATTTAGCGTTGCGGTAAGAAAAAATTTCAATTTTTATGTCATTTTTCCACATTATAATTGAAGACTAAGAAATGTAGAAGACTCGAGAATTTAGAATGGCTTTCTCATTTGTAGAAGACTCATTTTCGAGTACTCTCTCACCATAAAGTTTTTTAAGCTATTTTGTATGTAAATGAGTATATATTAGTAATTAAAAAGTTGAAAAGTAACTTTCAATATCGGGCAGAAATCCAAATCTTAAAATTTTTCAAAAGTAAAACATTTGTAAAATTTACATACTAGAGTTCATTATCCCTTAGTAAGGTTTTTTTTTTTTTTATGGCTTATGTGAATTGTAAATAGAAAATGTGGTTATGGATCTGTTATTAAGCAGAATACATAGTAAGAGTCAACTTTATCTCTTTGTTCAAAATTTAAGCAACAAGGTTCATGATTAGAGGAAAGTGTTTCCGAATGAGTACTACAAGAAAGTCAAAACTTAAGTATCTTTTCTATCTTATTTAATTTTATTGTTGTAGTATCATTGTTTATACTAATTTAAATGTTATTAATACCTAAAACATTAATTGTGAAGTTAAAATGAATTGCATGCATTTGTGTAGGTGATGAAAATTGTGGACATCATAATGTTGTCAGAAATTACATGTGATAGTGGTACATTTTACATTGTAACTACGATTTTTATTTTTATTTTTTGAGAGAATTGTAACTATGATATTAGTGATCATAGGTAGAAATAATACATTAAAAATTAAGTGTCTATTTAATTCTATATTTCTTTTTTTACGAAAGGAGTACTAGAATACAGTGAAGTTACACAAAGAGGTTTACCTCTTATTTATATTTGTCTCTATATTTAATATTATACGTTTAAACATAAACTATCTTGGTGATGTTTTCTAGAGGCTATTGATATTGTTAATATGGCACTAAGTTGTTGTTTTGCGGCACCTAAAACTGATTATAGGTTGGCTTTTTCTTTTTTCCTTTTTAATTTTTTTTTTGGGGGAATAAGTGAAGCTTGCTGACAAGAATCAAAGGGAATGGAATTTCATACTTCTTGGTGAGTCAAAAACTGTGCAAATGCCTATGACATCTTGATACAAGATTCTGATGATTTAATTAAATCTATTGTGGATAGTACGTATCTGTCTTTTTTAGAAAATGTCAGTAATATTTTATACTTGCAAGGGAAGGTGACACTTGCTCCAACATTGGACGTTGTAAAGTCAGTGAATTAGTACACGGTTTCACTGTGTTCCACTAATGAAAGGACATACTTGAGCTCTGAACAAACTTGCAAGTTGGAAATGAGTTGTGCTTTTTAACAAAATGTCCATTCTCCAGGTTTTTTGAACACCATTAAGTGCTTTGGTGCGCCAAACCATAAATTAAAGTTGAAGGTCGGCATTCCAATTATGTCGCTGCGAAACATTGATTGTGATGCAGGTGTTTGCAATAACAGAAGATTAACTATTATAAGACTTAGTGACCATGTTTTAGAAGCAAAGGTATTATCTAGAAGTAATGCGAGTGACAAAGTTTTTGTTCTGAGGTTGTCTTAGACTCCTTCTAGTGCTAGATTGCCTTTCAAGTTTGAAAGAAGACAATTCCCTTTGAATGTATCGTTTGCAATGACAATCAACAAAAGTTAGGATCAATCATCTCTCACATGGACATATTTTTGAAACATCCAGTGTTCACCAATGGGCAGCTTTATGTGGTGGTGTCTAGAGTCACAAGTCGGTTTGGATTGAAGATATTACCATGCAATGAGGATGGAAAACCGACTGACTATACAACCAATGTAGTTTATAAAGAGGTAGATCCAAAATGTTTGATAAATTAATATATTTTATTTCTGCATTGAGTATTTCGTCAAACTTTTGCTTAGTATCCAAAGCTAGTGATATGTTTAAACTTTCCTTTTTTTATTCTTTTCTCATATATTATGTAATTATGTGATGGTATTTACAACTAAATTAATTGAAGTTATTCTTCCATACAACGCATGGGTGAAGTACCAGTTTAAAGACTAAAAGGCAAAATTTAAAACTTTATTAACTAGATCTAGTTTCTTAGAGCAACTCCAACCATTTTCCCCCCAAATTTGGGGGGATGGAAATACTCCAACCGTCCCCTATCCCTTCTCTTATATTTGGGGGAAGTGAATAGTGTTCCCCTATAGGGGAAGGGATTTTATTACGAAAATGCAATTATCATAATTACGAAATTGGGACCATACTAATTACGCAAATGCCATTCTTGAATTAAGTTTTTTTTAACACTTAATTGTTCCATTTTAGGTTCCTGTTTTGAATTCGCCAACTTGTTTTAACAAGTTGTATGTATGTGGATGACTATTTGGATACGTTGGATTTATTATATTCAATGCCAAGTGAATTATAATACACAACAAGTGGTCTATGATACAAGAGGATTATCAAATATACAAGTGGTAGCAAAAGACAAAAAGCAAGTTGATTGATTATTTTTCTAACATAAGCAAGTTGGGGACCTATCAAGTGGATTGTCTTGTATGCAAGTTGTAATTATAAAGTTGTATTTTAATTGTCATTTTGCCTTTCTATGCATCTATATATAGAGGGCTTTACACTACATTTTTATCACCAAAACAAAGAAGTGAAAATTACTCTATAGTCTCTTCTCTTTTCCTTTTCTATATTCTTTAATATTATCTTTAGTTTTCTTTAGTTTTATAATAGTTCCAAAATTTTTGGGTTTCTATTAATAATATTACTTTATTTTTAAATTAGATCGGAAGAGTTTTTTTTAATTTTCATTACTTACCATTATTTTAATTTAGATATTTAGAACAAGTAGAATTTCATTTCGAATAGGTATAATACAAACACGATATACTTAACAAACAAGAAGTTAAGTTTGTTAACAAATGCGACAAACCAAACAAATTAAGTGCTATAACGCAATCAAGCAAGACAAGAAGAGAAACAACAAGATAAACAAGACGGTGAAAAACTTAACAAACATACTAGGAAATTGATACTATTCGGTAAACAAAGACCATAGTTTTTGATAATCTGCTAGATCATTTGATACTCCTGCAAGATCTCCAAAGAACTGATTGAAGAAACTTGGACTATTCTGAGATCCTTCACCTTGTGATTCTCTTCTCTTCTGAGTACTTCCAAGAATTGATGCACCTGGGGGTTTTCCACAGGAGACAAATCAGTGAATAAAATTTTATTCTCCTCTTGTTCCTCTACAAAATTGAGTTTTCTCACTTCCAAGTCATGCCATTTTTGCCTATCCTCACTGCCCTTTTGGAAATATTCTCCAAATTTACAGTTTTCTTGTTGAATCACTTCAATAATCTTCAAAGTGTCATCCTAATTTTTCCTCTTAAGTTTAGAATTTTTAACTCCAATTGGATAGGAGTTTAAGGACTCCTGTAATTTTCATCATCAAGGTTCAAATTGAAGGGCGGCATTTTCTGCTTTGTTGGTTAGGACATGTAGACTTCATGACAGGGAGGATCAGGTTCAATGGAATTATTGTTGCCCCTATGAAGTTGGACAAATCTCCTCACTGGTTTTCATCATTAGTAAATTTCTCCATGTCTTTCATTAGAGGCCAAACATGATCGAAATTCCAACCGAATGCAAATTTTAGCTCATGACGCTCCACCATTTCTTTTGCTTTTTGATACTTCGTAGTGAAATCGGAATATATGTTCGATTAAGTTCAATAGTTTATAATAGAATACTAGGCTTTAGTGATGTCACGCTACAAAGCACCACAAGAATGAGTGTCTTCAACTTGGCGAACACACCCCTTTATTTTTCTGGTTGCAAATTTAATCATTTGCATTCGCATATCGAGTGATTTCACACTATGCTTTTCCGTGATGGATGGTGGAAGTTTACCATTGTACTCATCTATAACTTAAGTCCAAAGCATGTTCTTTGACTGATTTATGCCAACAATTGGATTTTAAGTAACATCCAGCCAAACGTGAAGAAGATGCATGTCCTCTTTATATGAGTAACTTGGACTAGGAGAGTCAGATGCCATTGTTTGTTTCATTTGAACTGCAATATTTTAGGATTTGCTCAAAAGATGTGTATATTGCTTCTAAGGTTTAGCTATTTATAAACAAAAGGGAGCATATATGAGTTTAAATGTCTCATAATCTAACAGTTGGTGTGCCAAAATTGCTTGGACGATGTAGATCATGGTCTTTGAATCTCCATGACTTACCCAAGCTATGGATGATGAGTTATGTCAATTGAAAAAAACGAAATTATGTGTTCCAAAATCTATAAAGAATTGATTCCATCTGCAAAGAATCATTCTTATGACTCCCATCAGCATGTTCTTCTTTCCCAACCATAGAAAAATGAGTCGTCTTTGACTTGAAATGACATGACAAGCCAACGTGGGGGCAGGGATCACGAGATTTGCAAAAGGTAGGCCTAACGCAAAGGAAGCATGCTTCTGAATAGGTGACATACATCAGATGTCATATGCGTAAATAAAGATAGCACATATGGGGAGGGGGCTCGATATTTGTTAGATGGGCATGATCTATAAGAAGAGGTCCATACCAGCCCGGAGGTGCCCGTACCCCCTAGAACGCCAGTGGTGGGCTTAGAAATTGGGCACCACAATCCTTCATTTTTCCCTTTAATTTTACTAGCTCACAAATGTTATAAAGCAAATTTTAATTCACACACCATATAATTATCTCCATGACCAATGTCACCTACTAACATACAAAACGTGTGGTACTACAACTTGTATCACCTACCATATGCCACCTACCACAAACTTATCCCATCATCCCCTATTTCAGAAAGGGCTATCTTCCATTCTTACTACAAGACCTACTTTTAGTATATGAGAAAAATGAACTTCAACTTTGGAGGTTCCCCTACTTTTCATTCGGCTACATACACTAATGGTGAAAATGAAGGTGAACCCCGAATTTACAAATTGGTGATGGAAATGATTGATTCAGAAGAAGTGATTGTTCGTATGAAAAGTAATAACAATCTCCTCATATTGCATTACATCGATCTATAGCGAAATATCATATCAAATTGTGGAGGCTCGGTACCAGAGCACATTGTAATCAACCGTGAGTGAGAAGCTACAGAAGTTAACTTATTCAATGACTATTTTTCTGAGATTTCATGATTTAACAAGGAGGTGTTTCAATGCCGATTTCGTATGTCCAGATTTATTCCTGCTAATAGATCAGGTCCTACAAGCTTGTTACAATTAGTTTACACCAAAACAAAACGAAACAGGTAAGTTAGGTTTGTCTCCCCTTCAAAAGATAACTATTTTATCTTGATTGCTGGCTAATGGTGAAGCTGTAGATGCAACCGATGAATACATTAAAATTAGAGAATCTATTACTATTGAGAGCATGAAGTGGTTTTGTCGATATGTTGTTGAGATCTTTGGGTCTCAATACCTTAGATCAGCAAACCCTAATGATATTGCTAGACTACTCTATATCATTGAACAATAGGGTTTTCTTGAAATGTTGGGTAGCCTAGATTGTATGTACTGGAGGTGGAAAAATTGTCTAACTGCTTGGACAAGATAGTGTACAGGTCATAGCAAAAGCCCAATTATTATATTAGAGGCAGTAACCGACTATGATCTATGGATGTGATATGCTCACTTTGGGTTACCCGGACCAAATAATGACATTAATATGTTGGAAAGATCTCATCTTTTTTCGATCTTGCACAAGGCATAGCTCATCCAACTTGTTATGTCATTCAAGGAAAAGAATATGACACATGTTATTATTTAGCTGACAGTATATACCCAAAGTCAAGAACTCTTGTGCAAACAATTCACGAATCCTGTGCTCCAGAAAGAAACTATTTGTAATTAAACAAGAGAGTTAAAGGAAATATGTAGGACGTGCCTACGAAGTTTTGCAGTCAAGGTTTGCAATTGTATCAGTTGTAGTTTTAACCAAAACGTATAAATTTTCAATTCTAAATCAGGTCTAAACATTGAAACTTCTACATATTGCACTGGTTGCTAGAACATTTCTATGTTTAGAGTTATTCTAAATTTATCTGCAACCGAAATGTAAAATTTACGATTCTGTGTTAGGTCTAACATTTTAAGATCCCACATATTGCACTGGATGTTGGAAAATTCTACATTTAAAATAATTATGTATTTACCATTTAACATTTTAATCTTCTAAATATTGCATTGGTTTTTGGACAAATTTGATATTTACAGTAATTCTACATTTATTGTTAAATGAGAAGTAAAATTCTACAATTTTGAATTACGTCAAAAGATTTTAAATTTCCACAAATTTGCAAAGATTGCTAAAAAATTCTACATACATTTATCTTTAAATAAATGATTAATCTACTTGTACAGATGAATCAGCAGATGAGTTTATAGAAAGGGTGTGAAATTACAATTTCGCCCTACGTTGTGCACTAAAAAGAGAGATAAAATATATGGATAAAATTATAATTTACCTATCTTAAACCTATTTGTATACTCGTATATACGTGTCGTACTACTCTTAAATAAAATGTACAATTCTACAATTGCAAACCAATCTTATTGTATCTATTTGTGACTCTCACCGTCTAATACCCAACCAATAATAACTTTTCCCTCCAAATTTTGTTAGTCTTTTGTGTAAAGCTATTGTTTGTTGTATATTTTCATCAATAATCTCCTCCTAAAGGCAATTAAAGGCATTGAGATGAGTGCCCCAATAAAATCACAATCATACATTAATTTTTAGCAATTTTTGCAAAGGGTTGTTTGTGGAATTTTACCTACAAAATAGCCATTTTTAAAGGGTAATTATATTGACACTACAAAGTATTATCACCAATTTTTCATTTAGAAAAATATCCATAACGAAAAGGACGTGAATAACCATATTTATTTATTTTTTAAATTAATTCTTTTTTTTCTCCCACAACAATCATAATTATCTTAAATTAAATTTCCTTTTTTAAACCATTGTTCAGAATCATTCTTTGAAAATAATCTTTTACTACATTTTGAATTTGCAATGGCGGCTTGACAATTTTAAATTTTGGTTTTTCACAATTCAACTTTAGGATCACAATTCAAGTAATACATCGCCTTTTTAATTAAAATAATAAAAATTATATGAATCCTTAATGTTTCTCATTTAAATTTTTTCTCTTTTAACTTATAAATTAATAAAAATCGATATTTTGTAATTTCACCTTTCAACATTTTTATACGCTTAATTTTATATTTTCTTAATCATCTCTATTAATTTAGATTGAGATGCACTAGGACGAGCCACAACATTATCGATTTAAGTTGTTAGCATTAAAAATTATTGTTTAGTAACATATTATTATTTAAAAAACATATGATTAAAATTGAAAACAAGAATAGCCAATTTCAAATTTTTAGGACCAAATTGATAGAAATTAAATGTTGTCAAAATTATTAATATTTAATGGGTAATTTACACATAATCTCCGCAACCTTTCAACATATAATAGATTACATCCCCAACCTTTATTTTTGGTGTTGTGGGTCTCCATTTTTGAGGAAATCTCTCTCCAAGTCCCCATTAATACTTTTTATCCATTTAAACTGTTAAATTTATATATAAAAGGACAATTCTACCCTTATAAAAGGTTGGGGCCATGGGTGAAATTACCTTTATATCACTATTATCTTTTTAAATTAAAAATAAAAAGTAAAAATATAGGAAAATAATCTAAAAATTAAAAAACAAACACTCCACCCACTGTAACTCTTCGCCGGGGTATAACAGAGGCGCTGCTGGGTTTACGTCCAAGATGGACTTGGGCGGCGGCGGCTAAATTGCAAAGTAGAGAGAAGCTTATCGAATTGATTTCTCAATCACAAACGCAGAAAACCTTCTGTGAATTGTCTTTGAAATCTTCTGATTCAATCCATAATACGGATTACCAAGTAGTAGTTGATATTGTGGTGAATGAATTTAAGAAATTTATCGTTGCTCGACTACAATCGGACTGGCCATGCCCGATTTTAGCGATGCCTGGTTGCGAGTTCAAATAATAATAATCAGTAGAAAATCAAGATGTCTGATTTTATACCAATCAAGGTTCTCCATAATCAACAACAATTCCCTAAAATGTTTCAAGAGTGAAGGAGAAAAAGTCCTAACGAGAGAATTTGTTATTCGATGCCAATTTAGAGTCTCCATCAACTGCCCCCACCACATTTAGTTGGTTAGAAATGGGTCGATGGACGCGAAGGAATCATCGATGACTATTAATCTTACTTTGTTGACGAATTTATTTATTTCTTTGTTGGCGAGGGACACTGAGAGCTTGCAACCATTGATGTTGTTAGGGTTTTAGTAACCAACCTTTCACTAGGGTGTGGTGGGTGTTTACTTTTTAATTTTTATAGGGTAACTATCATCATTAGTCCCCAATCTTTCAACTTTTATAATATTTTGTCCTCATTCTTTTTTCTCACCCTGTGGGTCCTCAAACTTTCATATAATAGTCAGCTTTGTCCTTCCGTCAGATTTCCATCTATTTTTCTGTTTAAACCCTATAAAATGACAGTTTGACCCTTCTATTCTCAAGAGGTTGGGGACTAAAAGTTAAAATTATCATATATGTGTAAAAATAAAATTGAAAATAGGAAATTGAAAAAGAAAAAAGTATAAAAATAAATATTATAGAAAAAGAAAAAATATAAAAATAAATATTAATTCTATCCTACCTCGCCCACCTATCCCAACATCTTTTGCTCCTTTGATTTCATTTCACCATGAATTCATTTTCTAATAGAGAGAAGTCTGGCTCGATAATATTTATTTTTAATTATTTATTAGAAAAAATATGACCGGAATACTTATTTCCATCACATTTTTATAAATATTAATTCTATCATACCTCACCCACCCATCCCAACATCTTTTTCTCCTTTGATTTCATTTCACCATGAACACATTTGCTAATAGAGAGATGTCTGGCGGGATAATATTTATTTTTAATTATTTATTAGAAAAAATATGACCGGAATACTTATTTCTATCACATTTTTATGAACATGAGGTAATACTTAGGTCAATGATTCAAGAAAAAAGTAATAAGAACTTACGTAAATTCTATAAAAAAACAAAGATTAGGTATTTTTGCTGTAATCAAAATATGGTATAATTATCAAATATGTGGTGTGAATATATTTTCCTGATAATGATATGCTAATGATGATAAATTACAGCTTTACTCTCCGAAAATGTCATAAATCAATCAATTGGTTAATTCTGATTATGTTACTCTTTATTTTATTTTCAAAGATGATTGACATAAATTTTATATATTACAATATTTATAGAATTTTGAGGTCTAAAAAACACAAGGGCTAGTTACCAAATTCATTATAAATATCATAACAAATAAAATTTATATCAATCACCAAAAAAATAAAATTATCAATAACATAGCCAAAACTAACAAATCAATTAATGTATGACGCGCGCGCGCACACATTTATATTTATGGACGACAAAAAGAGGATGGGTGGCTGAGTGGCTGGGTTGGAAAGAATTAATATTTATTTTTATATTTTTTATGTTTCAACAATATTTATTTTTTCTTTAAAAAAATCTATTTTTTATTTGTTTTTCAATTTTTTTATATTTAAGATAATTTTCATATTTCGTCCCCAATCTTCTGAGAAATTAAGGGCAAAATCATCATTTTATATGCATTAAACGGAAAAGTGGACAGAAAATTGATGGAAGAATGAAACTCGACTATTATATAAAAGACTGGGGTCCCACGAGACGAGAAAAAAAGAATGGGGACAATAGAGTAAAAGATGAAAGGTCAGGGAATAATGGTGATATTTACCCTTTTTTTGCCATTTTCCTATATTTTTAATTTATTTTGTTTGTTTATTTAAAGAGATAATGATATAAAGGTAATTTCACCCAAGGTCCCCAACCTTTTACCTGGGTAAAATTGTCCTTTACAAAAATTTAACAGTTTAAATGAATGGAAAGTGTCAATTAGGATTTGAGAGAGATTTCCTTAAAGGTTGAGAACCTACAATACAAAAAATAAAGGTTGTAGATGTAATCTGTTAAATGTTGAAAAGTTGGGGATGCCATGTGCAATTTACACATATTTAATTTATTTTTTTAAGCCATTTACTACCTCCATCCTAAAAAGATAGCCCTATTATTTTTTTCACATAGATTAAAAAAATTCATTTAATAGTATTGAAAAAGTAAAAATACATGAATAACGTGCATAATGAAAAGGAGAGAAGAATGAAAACATGGTGAGGAAGAGGCAATCGGGTGGCGGTATTCTTACTGGCTTGCCACTAAAATGATTGGCTAGAGGGGGCTCATTGCCATCAAAGGGTGTTAGTCCATCGAAAAGGGGAAATTACTAGCAACTTTGACAAATCTAGAAAAGAACAGTAAGAAAGGAAGACTGGAGTTTGGAGTGGATGATACATCAATGGAGAACTCACAAATTGAACTGGCGAGCCCTGGTATGCAGCGCCGCTGGACGTCATGAATACCTTATGTTGGAATGTCCAGGGGATGGGGAAATCAGGGATATTCACGTCGTTGCGGAGTTTGATCCGTATGCATTTCCTTAACCTAGTGTTTCTGTCCGAGACTAGGTTATTTGGAGCTAGGGAAGAAAATATTAGGTGTCAGCTGGGTTTTCGTGGAAACTTTGTGGTGGATAGTAGGGGAAAGAGTGGAGGTATAATACTTTTTCGGGTTGATGGAGTAGAT
Organism: Nyctanthes arbor-tristis; assembly: GCA_963692815.1. Lineage (NCBI taxonomy): Eukaryota > Viridiplantae > Streptophyta > Magnoliopsida > Lamiales > Oleaceae > Nyctanthes > Nyctanthes arbor-tristis. The sequence goes on along the minus strand of CAVNYN010205095.1, from coordinate 14,851 downwards.
GTTACTATTAAATCATACTCAACTGGTCATATTGATGCTATCATTAACGAGGGTGAGGGACGGGTGTGGCGGTTGACGGGGTTCTATGGTAATCCAAGACTCAATGAGTGTGGTGAATCTACTGAGGTGCCTCACGGAGTTTGGGAATGTGGCGTGGCTTATTTGTGGGAATTTAATGAAACTTTATCTAGGAAAGAAAGGCGTGGGAGTGACTTTTGTCCGGGCTTTGCTATGGACTGATTCAGAGAAGTATTGGAAGAATGTGAGCTTGATGACCTTGTCTCTCTAGAGCTACTGATGACTTGGCAAAATGGGAGGGAGAGAGAGGCACACATACAAGCCCGATTGGATAGAGCGGTGGCTAATATGCATTGGAAGGCAAGGTTCCATCTGGCCACAGTCGAGAATCTACCTTATTTGAAATCGAACCATCGTCCAATTTTGGTTTTGGAATCAGAGGCAGGCGCGGCATGAGAAGGGGAGGGAACAACATTGGCCTTTTCATTTTGAGCCGTTGTGGACTCTGGAGGAGGAGTACGTAGGGGTTACCTCTCCACTTGTTATGGATTGGGGAGGATGTGAGGGACCAAACCCCTTTTGAAATAATTGAGAGGAATTTGAGGACTTGTGAATGGTAGTTGGGTACATGGAGCAAGAAGTGATTTGGAAATATTAAGTGGGAGATAGTAGCGCTAACCAAGAGAAGGGATGCTCTGCTTTCTTCTAATCAACTGAGCAAATCAGTTCAAGAAGCAAGGGTTATCGAGAGCGAGTTGGAGAAGTTGTACCCGAGGAAGGAGAGCTATTGGAGGCAACGTTCGAGGGTAGATTGGCTTAGAGAGGGAGACTGTAATAAAAAAATTTCCCATGAACGTGCTTTTGAAAGAAAGAGGAAAACACAGTTACCAAGCTACAAAGGGTGGATGGGATGTGGATTGTTGAGGAGGACAAGCTTGAGGAGCATATTGAGGATTTCTATACATGACTTTTTACTAGAAATTACCCGATGGAGGACAAGATTTGGGCAGGGGTGCAACAGGTCTAGGAGCAGCTGACGCAGCAGGATATTCTTTGCTTGACTCAGGCCTTCACGGAGGACGAAGTCACGCAGGCAATGTTTGGCATGGGCTCTAACAAAGCTCCTAGAGTTGATGGATTCCATGCATTGTTATACCAAACCCATTGGGAGAATTTGAAAGGTTCGGTCTCTAAAGCTTGCCTTAAAGTGTTAAATTCTGGTTGTTCTGTTAAGGCTATAAATAAGTCTACTATTGTGCTTATTTCAAAAAAGAAATCCCCAGAATTTATTTCTGAGTTTAGTCCTATTACTTTATGCAATGTCCTGTATAAAATCATTTCCAAATGTATAGCAAATACGCTTAAACAGGTATTGTCTCTATGAATCTCAAATAATCAGAGTGCCTTCGTCCCTGGGAGACTTATTTACAGACAATTCTATAGCTGCTTTTGAACTCCTGCATTCAATGGGGAGGCGGATCAATGGGTGGAAAGGGTTTTTTGCATTGAAACTAGATCTGAGCAAGACGTACGATCGTGTTGAATAGGGGATTTGTACGTGCTATGATAGAGAGGATGGGGTTCCCAGAGTCTTGGGTGCAATGATCTTGGATTGTATTTCAACCCTAGAATATACTTTTACCTTCAACGATCAATATAGAGGATCTGTCAAGCCTTCCAGGGGCTTGAGACAGGGGTGCACACTCTTGCCATATCTGTTTATCTTATGTGTTGAGGCTTTTTCTAGTTTGATATCACATACATAGATCGGAGATGGAGCTTCTAGGCATGCAATGTTCCCATTGGGGCCCACGGGTAAGTCATCTCTTATTTGCTGATGATTCAATTCTTTTTTCACGTGAAAATAGGAGGGATATGTTGTGCGTAAAGAGGAATTTGGATACCTACGAAAAAGCATCCGGACAATGCGTGAATATAGAGAAGACTTCTATTACTTTTTGGCCAAACGTGGATGGGGATAAGAGGGAAGAAATTGGTGAATTCTTGGCATTAACATTTTGAGGCAACATGATAAATACTTAGGTCTTCCTGCTGTTGTGGGAAAGAACAAGGTACGGACCTTCAACAGTCTAAAAGAGAAGATTTGGAAGCATAAGAAGAACTAGAAACAATGGAACTTTTCTAGTGCTGGACGGGAAGTGACGTTGAAGGCTGTTCTGCAAGCAATTCCTACATACACCATGAGTTTATTGAGGGTCCCGTTCCACCTTTGTAATGAGATCAAGAGTCTCTTCTCTAAATTTTGGTGGGGTGATACATCACAACAAAAGAAACTTAGTGGGTTAGCTAGTCATCAATGTGTAAAGCCAAGAAGTTGGGAGGATTGGGGTTTCAAGATATCTAGGCTTTCAATCAAAGCGTATTGGCAAAACAAATTTGAAGACTTTTTCACAATCTCGATTCTCTAGCTGGACATATTCTGAAGCAAAAATATTATCTAGCAGTGAGTACCCTTGAGGCGGTGGAGAGGAGGGGGTGCTCATATATGTGGCGAAGCTTAATGTGGAGGAAATATATTATTGACAGAGGAGCGAGTTGGAGGGTTGATAATGGGTCCAGTATCAGAGTTTGGAATGATAAATGTCTTCCTTAGGCACATGATCTCTGGCCTTTCACACCACAGCACTAAGGGCTTGAGAGAGTGCAAGGCATCTTATCGCCTAATGGTTGGAACGATGAGCTAATCACTAATGTCTTTTGGCCGGTGGATCAGTATCATATTTTGGATGTCCCTACTAGAAATGGCAGCACCCGGATCTCCTTATTTGGCATCATACTCTGAACAAGTTTTTTCGGTCTAAAGTGGTAATCATATGGTTCAACAAAGCACTCATCATGCTAGCATCCGAGGAACTGAAGGTGACGAGGTTCAGTGGGCTCAGATTTCGAAATTTGGTGTGGCACCAAGAATTCGACATTTTGTATGGCGCTTGCTCAAGGGTGCCATTCCCACAAACAGAAACCTAAACCGGCAACACATTGAAGCAGCCATCCTTTGCCCTCGGTGTCATGCGGTTGAAACTGATATTCATGCTTTCATCTAGTGCAATTGGTTTCGAAAATATGGAAGGAAGTGGTTTATGGGAGTTCTTGAAGGAATGAGGGAGGTACAACAGTGGCTTGGATTTTGGGTTGTATTTTTGGACTGTATTTCCCTCAATGACACAGTCCAACCAGGAACTTGCTTATGTGAAAGAATGGATGCTTTGGAAAAACCAAAACTAGCTGCAGAATGGAGGAGGTTTGGTGAGTACTGAGTACACGAGGGACTCCATTCTTCTGTGCATGGAATCTTACCAAGTCACGCAAGCCCATTCGAAGAAGGTGGTGGGCAGCAATGGGGAGAAATAGTAGAATAAGTGGCTGAATGGCACCGGTTTGCAGAATGGGATCACCTTGTACACAGATGCAGCCTTGCGAATGGAGGAGCATGTGTATAGGCTAGGGGTATTCTCTTGGATGAAGATAGTATGGTCCAGTGGGCCTTTGCAGTTAAGGGTATTGGGGTGATGACGCCTGAATGAGTAGAATCTTTGGCGATTGTCGAGGGGCTGAGGTTTGCATGCGAGAGAAATGTGTCTATTGCAAAGATGAAGACTGATGCCCTCAGAGTTGTGCAACGGTTGAAAAGTAGTGATCTTTTTGCACCATATTTTGTTCTCATTCAGGAGGTTCGTGATCTTCTTGCTAGTGGTAATTGTGGCTCTTGTAAGCATATCTCAAGAGAGGTAAATCAGCTCACCCATGCTATTGCCGTCTATGCTACTATATGTAGTTGTAACCTCTTTTGGCATGACTGTATCCCTCGTTTTTCTCGGATTTGATTCGAAGGGTGCTTTGATGATTGAATGATATGAATGCTAATTCCCTTTCAAAAAAAAAAAAAGTACATGAATAACCATATTTAGTTTTTTTTTTCTCCCACAACACACTAGAAGAAAATCGCGTATTTACAATGAAATTTTTTGCAACAAAACCACTATTATAAACATCATTTACTACAGCAATTGAACCTCGGTAAAAATTACTGTAGTTTATACCACTACCATAAAATTAAGTGCGGTGAAAAGAATATTAACGACAGTTTTTACTATAACTGTCATAATTGTTATGATTATTCACGGCAGTATTTAATAACCGTGGTAAATACTATATTTTTTACGACAATAATTTTGACCGTGGTTAGAAATTAATGAAAAGTGAAAAACAAAAACCAAGCAAAAAGGCCCGTCTAGCGCGCTAGAAAATTTAGCCCTAAATCAAAGAATAAAAAAACCCACTAGCTCTCAAACTCTCACAGCTGAAACCCACCGTCTCTCTCGCTCTCTCTTTCTCTCTCTCGCTCTCGCTCTCGCTCTCTCTTTCTCTCTCTCGCTCGCTCTCGCTCTCACTCTTGCTCACTCTGGGTCTCACTTGCTCTAAACCCTTTTCAATTAGTTGCAGCTTCTTCACAATGGAATTGAAGGTGAGTTCAGAACCTTCATCAATCAGTTTCGTTAAATAATTGATGGTTTTCTTCTTCTTTTTTGTTTAAACATGACCGATTGAAAGGTAAGGTAGGGGTGGGTACATCAGATTGGTATATACGACCGTAGTTGCACTCACGACCTTGTTTTCTGCTCTTTTGATGACAAACGAACATAATTCTTCAGTAGTCTTTTTACATGGAAACTTGGATGGAATCAATAGAATCTTAATGTCAATAGAGAAAGGAGACCGTGGGTTACTGTGTGTATTCATCACTTGAAACTTGGATGGAATCTTAATCTCCATCTCAATAGAAAATCACTAGAATAGAAGCCCACAGTGTTTCGAATCATGGAAACTTGGATGGAATATTAATCTCCTTTCTCTATTCTAGTGTCTATGCCTTTTTACATCTTAATCTCCTTTCTCTATTCTAGTGTGTATGCCTTTTTACATTGTGTTTTTCTAATTAAAGGAGCAAAAAGGTAATAGATTTCAAACATGTTGGAGAGTACACATATTAACTAATCAGAATTAGAATAAACCTTTAACCTAGCTTGGAGTATTCATCAATAGAATTCTTATACATTACTCTGTTCTTGTCCTCATTTAACTGTGGTGTTTTTTGTCCTTATCATTATTTGTCTTTGGAAATTTGAACCAAGTATTCTTCTTTGGATGGGATATATATGTTTGAACAAATAATGTTTTATGTTTTTCACTCACTAAGGCAAAATAATCTAACATCCCAATTATTGGAGATGTGTACGTAATTAAGGTCATTTTAGTTGAAATTGACAGAATATACTTAAAAATGAAATTGATAGAATTTACTTAAAAATGAAATTGATAGAATTTACTTTAAAAAATCATATTCATGCTTATTGAGGTTTTTTGTTTAATGTCTTTGAATCCTTCTATTTGTTTAATTTTAATTTTTATGTTTTCTTTTTATAATGACAGACAGGCAGCTGATGATGATTGATTAGAATCCCAAAAATGACAAAAACAGAAATTAACTAGCTTGATTCTCACCATTGGTATGTCAACTCAAGCTATTATATGATCTTTTGTTGAATGCTATACATTACCTGTTCTTGGTGATTATAAGTAACTATTTGTTTCCATTCTAGTACTTAAGAATGCTTTACTGATTATAACCATTTTTTCCTGAATGTTTGTAAACTCTGAGTTATATTACCAACTATATGAGCTTTTTTCAAGTAATTAGTTGTCACTTGCGTCCTTTTTAATTTTGAAATATCCAGTTGAGTCGCCTTCCCAAAGAGTGACTGGGTTTTTTCTGTTATTTGCTCGTAATTTGTATATTCCTACTTTCTAGCTGCAATAGAAGCCGGTCATTTATGAATTGCCTATATTTTTTTTATTTGCTTTATGGTGTTTAATAATATTTACTTTTTTACCTCCTACTTAAGTTATGGACAGAGATTGGATGTATTCACGATATAGGATTTCCACAGAGTACCAGGAAAAAGTGAATGAGTTTTTGAATTTTTCATATAGAGAAAAAGAGCCAGACTCATTGATTTATTGTCCTTGTAAGGATTGTACAATCATAATTATCTTAAATTAAATTCCCTTTTTTAAATCATTGTTTAGAATCGTTCTTTGAAAATAATCTTTTACTGCATTTTTAATTTGCAATGGTGGCTTGACAAGTTTAAATTTTAAAATTTTGGTTTTTCATAATTCAACTTTAGGATCACAATTGTAGTAATACATCGCCTTTTTTAATTAAAACAATAAAAATTATATGAATCCTTAATGTGTCTCATTTAAATTTTTTTTCTTTTAACTTATAAATTAATAAACATCGATATTTGGTAATTTCACCTTTCAACATTTTATACGATTAAATTTATATTTTCTTAATCATCTCTATTAATTTAGATGGAGATGCACTAGGACAAGCCACAACAATATCGATTTAAGTTGTTAGCATTAAAAATTATTGTTTACGAACTTATTATTATTTCAAAAACATATGATTAAAATTGAAAAAAAAAAAGAATAGCCATTTTCAATTTTGTAGGACCAAATTGATAGAAATTAAATGTTGTCAAAATTATTAATATTTAATGGGTAATTTACACCGAATGTCCCCAACCTTTCGACATCTATTAGATTACATCCCCAACCTTTATTTTTGGTGTTGTGGTTCTCCATTTTTGAGGAAATCTCTCTCCAAGTCCCCATTAATACTTTTTATCCATTTAAACTATTAAAGGACAATTCTACCTTATAAAAGTTGGGGGCCATGGGTGAAATTACCTTTATATCACTATTATCTTTTTAAATTAAAATAAAAATTAAAAATGTAAGAAAATAATCTAAAAATTAAAAAACAAACACTCCATGCACCGCAACTCTTCGCCGGGGTATAACAGAGGCGCTACTGGGTTTACGTCCAAGATGGACTTGGGCGGCGACAGCTAAATTGCAAAGCTTGGAGAAGCTTATCGAATTGATTTCTCAATCGCAAACGCAGAAAACCTTCCGTGAATTGTCTTTGAATTCGGTTGATTCAATCCCTAATATAGATTACCAAGCAGTAGCTGATATTGTGGTGAACGAATTTAAGAAATTTATTTCATTGCTCGTCTACAATCGAACTAGCCATGCCCAATTTCAGCGAAGCTTTGTTGCAAGTTCAAATAATAATCAATAGAAAATCGAGATGTCTGATTATATACCAATCAAGGTTCTCCATAATCAGCCCACAATTCCCTAAAATGTTTCAGAAGTCAAGGAGAAAAAGTCCTAACGAGAGAATTTGTTATTTGACGCCGATTTAGAGTCTCCCTCCACTGCCTCCATCACCATCAGTTGGCCAAAAATGGATCGATGGAGATGAAAGAATCATCGATAACTATTAATCTTATTTTGTCGATGAACTTATTTATGTCTTTATTGACAGAGGGACACTGAGAGCTTGCAGCCATTGATGTTGTTAGGGTTTTAGTAACCAACCTTTCACAAATGTGTGGTGAGGTGTTTACTTTTTAATTTTTATAGGGTAACTATCCCCATTAGTCCCCAATCTTTCAAATTTTATACAATTTGTCCTCATTCTTATTTCTCACCTCGTGGGTCCTCAAACTTTCATATAAAAGTTAGCTTTGTCTTTCCGTCAGATTTCCATCTATTTTTCTGTTTAAACCCTATACAATGACGGTTTAACCCTTATATTCTCAAGTGGTCAGGGACTAAAAGTTAAAATTACCATATATGTATAAAAAGAAAATTGAAAATAGGAAATTGAAAAAGAAAAAAATATAAAAATAAATATTAATTCTATCCTACGTCGCCCACCCACCCCAACATTTTTTTCTCCTTTGATGGCATTTCACCATGAATTCATTTTCTACGAGAGAGAAGTCTAATGGATAATATTTATTTTTAATTATTTATAAGAAAAAATATGACCGGAATACTTATTTCTATCACATTTTTATAAACATGATGTAATACTTAAGTCAAAGATTCAAGAAAAATGTAATAAGAATTTACATAAATTCTATAAAAAAAAGATTAGGTATTTTCGCGGCAATCAAAATAGGGTATAATTATCAAATATGTGGTGTGAATATATTTTCCTAATAATGATGTGGTGATGATGATAAATTATAACTTTACTCCCTGAAAATGTCATACATCAATCAAATTGTTAATTCTGACTATGCTACTCTTTATTTTTTTTCCGAAGATAATTGACATAAATTTTATATATTACAATATTTATAGAATTTTGAGGTCTGACAAATACGAGGGCTAGTTACCAAAACCATTATAAATATCATAACATATAAAATTTATATCAATCACCTAAAAAATAAAATTATCTGTAGTATAGCCAAAATTAACAAATCAATTGATGTATGACACGCGCACGCGCGCACAAACACATTTATATTTATGGGCGACAAAAGAGGATGGGGTGGCTGAGTGGCTGGGTTAGAAAGAATTAATGTTTATTTTTATATTTTTTATTTTTCAAGAATATTTATTTTTTCTCTTAAAAAAACCATTTTTTTCTAGATCGGAAGATTTTTTATATTTAAGATAATTTTCAGATTTGGTCCCCCAATCTTTTGAGAAGTTAAGGGTAAAATCATCATTTTATATGCATTAAACAGAAAAGTGGGCAGAAAATTGATGGAATGATGAAACTCGACTATTATATAAAAGGTTGGAGACCCAAGAGACGAGAAAAGAAGAATGGGGACAATAGTGTAAAAGCTGAAGGGTCGGGGACTAATGGTGATATTTACCAATTTTTATCTTATTTTCCGATATTTTTAATTTTTTGTTTGTTTATTTAAAGAGATAATGATATAAAAGTAATTTCACCTAAGGTCCCTAACCTTTTACGTGGGTAAAATTGTCCATTATAAAAATTTAACGGTTTTAATGAATGGAAAGTTTCAATTAGGATTTGAGATAGATTTCCTCAAAGGTTGAGGACCCACAACACAAAAAATAAAGGTTGGGATGTAATCTATTAAATGTTGAAAAGTTGGGGATGTCATGTGTAATTTACACATATTTAATTTATTTTTTAAGCCATTTACTACCTCCGTCCTAAAAATATGGCCATATTCTTTTTTCACATAGATTAAAAAAATTCATTTAATAGTATTAGAAAAGTAAATTTAGCCATCATTTTCCTATTATTATACCCTTTCATTTATTAATTATTTCACTTTGATAATTCTATTTTTATGATAACTATACATATTAAATTGGGCCATAAGAGAACTAATATTTCAACTACTTACCGAAAAAAAGAAATTGGACAATATCTTGAGAAGGACAAAAAAAAAAAAAAAATTGTTCCGATCTGTTTGGGACGGAGGTACTAACTAATTTTATATATGAAGGTATGTTTAATACTCAATCGATATTTTGGAAATATCAAAATAAATCTATACTTCCTAAATTTGATTAAATTGAATTTATGAGTTATAACTATTTAGGATTCTATCAAATTAGGTAGGAGGGATAGTTTCTTAAGTTCATGGATGAGACATATATGTTCATCATTTGCGCTCATTAGTTAGCTTGTATTAAACTATACGTCGAAACCTTCGATTTAAGACACAGTGTATATATTTTTCGACTTATCAACAATGTTAATTTTATCAAAAGTGGAAAAAAGTAATGGTACTATATTAAGAAATATGATTTTTAGTCTATTTTTGTGTATATAGACTAAGCTAATTAATTTATAGATAATATATATATATATATGTAATTTTTTTTTTGCATCCTAATATATATGTAAATTGATAGTGGTTTAACTATAAAAAAATGTGTTTTAATCATCGTGGATTTATATTTGTGGTGTAAAAATTAAAAAGTATGGTGGTAATATAATTGTCCTTTTTCAAAATCATTAACATTTTGACTGTTTTTCCTTACCCATCCTCACAGTGGGTCTAGTCTCCAATTACCCCTATTCAAATAGTGAGTCCAAATGGCAAGGGACTAAAGTGTAGGTTTTGAAAGTTTTGGATTTAATTTGAAATTATTAAAAGTTGCAATTTTATTGTATGATTTCGATTTGTTCATGAATTAATATACACTAGTACTTCACTCATGCGTTGCACGGAAAAAATTAATTTGAAAGTAATTAAAAAAATCTAGTATCATAAATAATAAAAGAGAAAATATCATAGCAAGTTACTATCGTATGATAAATTTAAGTAAACATCCATGTACACTTGCTTGCAGAAGTGTGGTTAAATTAGACAAAACAAATTCAAAATGGCAAATTGAAAAAATTTTGAAATTAATTTACACAACAAACTTCTGCTTTTTAGGAATGATAAAAAAATAAATTATTGCATCATATGGTGTTCCCTAACATTTAATTCTCAATAGAGTACTATCAAGAAGAGAAAATATTAATCGAAACAAATTTTTGAAATTAAAACGAAAATCATAAATAATGAATACAAAGTATTGATAAACATATTCACATATAAGGGTTCATCAATATTATGCTGATAATTCTCAATAGACTTTAATCCAATGGTCGAAACGATTGACTTTCCAAAAATAGAATGATTACCAATTGAATTTAAAAAGCATAGTCCACAACGTGCAATTGCAACATATCTCTTGCCCTAAAGATTTTGTCTTAAAAAAACACATTTATTTTCTAATAGTTCCATTGTTGTCATCATCAATATTGGCTAAGATTCTCTTATCAACATCGGTAGTATGAGCAATCGAAATTGAATCTAGGTGGGATTGAAAATTCTATGGAATTACTGAAAGAAAGAAAGAAAGAAGTAGAAGCTAGTCGTCCTACAGAATCCATAAAAGGCGGGACGAACAAACATGCTCAAAACACAAAATTCAACTCAAAATAAAATAGAAAAAACACAAAAAAGCATAGTAAATGGATTCAAACGTCCAAAATCCATCATTATCAGTGGCAAAACGATTGGCTTATCGTCGAGCTACCTAAAATATATATTATAGACTAAAAATGGACACCGTATGTAAAAGTTGTGGGCTTTTTTTCAAAAACTAAGAAAATCGAGAAACAAAAGGAAGTCAATTTTACAAATTGAGAAAGCGCAAAAAGGGCAAGAAAGCTTTATATATAATTTAAATGGAAGATGTATTATATTAGCATTATTATAATAAAAAATTAGTTTTTGAATTATGATTAATACAAATATTGAAAAACTTAATTAGGCATAATAGTTGCGTTTGAATTAGTCAGCTTGTAACCCCATATGAACCCAATAAACTCTGTCCTGATTAGGCTTTAAAATGCAATAACATATATGAAATTTCAGCCGACATTTAGATAACAGTTCCATATAAGCCCGATACAAAAGTTTATTGCTTTATTATAGTTGGTAAAACATGTTTCCTTCCTACAATATATGATCACAAAAAAATAAATTAAAATAAAATAATGATAAATTAAATTAAACCTATCAGAAGTTTAAACATATATAGGCTCCGTTTGAGATTAATGTTGGATGCCCAACTTCTTCTTTCTTGAAAAGCAAATCTCATGAAAGTATTTGGTAAGTTATAGAAAAAGTGATTATTGGAGAAGTAATAATATCCTACAACAGATTTTGAGAAGTAGCAGAAAGGTAGCTAATTAACTTATACTTTTAGCTTATTCAACTATTAATAAATATATTGCCAAATTAAACCCTATATTTATTTTTTTTAAATACCTTTTGATATATTAGATAAAGATAGAGAAAATTTACAAATCGTTTTATGCAACAATCTATTTTATTTAATTTTTTTCATTGAATCATAATTTATTTGATTGTGTACTATATGTGTTTATTTTATTTTTGTGTATTTTTATTAATTAGTTAATTTCAAATAAATTTTTCAGTCAAAAAGAAATTTTCAAATAAATTTTCACTTTCAGTTATTGCTTGTCGATAGTTTGTAACTTTTTGTGAAATATTTCATATATATTACATATTATTCATAATTAAAAAATAAGGATACCATATAATAATAAATAAAGATTTAAGTCATGTAGTTTTTACTAAATATAAACCGTACAACAATGAAACAACTAAATTTACCAAATATTTGAAAAACTGCTTTTGGATTGCACAACAATTTAACAAAAAGTTTAACCTCTCTTATCTAGCACAAGAGAAGTTAAGTATTGAATAAACTCCATCAATACCAAATTAACCCATAATCTAGTCTAGGTGAATAATAATAATAATAATAATAATAATAATAATAATAATTGTAAAATGACATCGTGAACAAATCGTACAAAAAAGATTCACATAGAAAGATAAATTATCGTATAAAAATCATAAGACGTGCAACAATAATGATAAAATTCTCCATCCTTTACCTAATAACATCAGAACAAACAATGAGAAAATATCAATCATAAACCAACAAAATAAGAAAGTCTAATAAAAAAGGAATTTTAAACAAACCAATTGAAATTGAATGGGGGAGAGAGAGAGAGAGAGATTGGTGTGCAAATAATATATTCTATCTTCCATAATAAAAAAATAATGGGAATACTTTTTTTTTTTGCAATAAAAAAGTGAGAATATGATGTAGAATGAGAGAATGACGTATTAATTAATTGAATTGACTGAGATAAGTTATTGGAAGCTAATTGAGAAAGTTGAAATTGGAGCACATAAAGTAAAGCTTTTTAGAGTATCTCTAATGTAAATATGTAGTCTTGCAGTGATATAGAGGAAAGAGATAGACACATAGAATGTACATGTTTTAATGTTTTCTCTCTTCTCTCTACTTTTCCTTACATTTTTCTCTTTTTATTTTCCATTTTTTCTCCGCAATGTCTTTGACAATATCTAGGCGAGAAAAAATGTTGAATTAAATTTAATTTGAATTAACTTTTGTAAATTACCGTTGGTATTGTATATAATTTAATTTGCTCATTGGAATTAATTTATTATTAATTATTTTGGATAAGTTTCGAATTATTTGAATTAAATTTGGATTGACCCTCAACCCTCCAATCACCTCCTCCCATGTGGAGGTTCACTCTCCCTCTCCTTATGATTTCACCCATTAAATTACAAAATTTTCATTTTCACTTTGTCAGTCGATTCGGGCTAAACGAGTGCTAAAGTAACATTTTTAAAAGATGGAGAGAGAGTTGTAGTGACGCGTGTACAAAATAATAATAATAATAATAAAACTTAATTAGAAGTTTTTTGGTCACTACAAAAACCAACAAATGAATGCACAAAATAGAAAAAGGAAAAGCAAATGAAAATGGGGAAATAAAAAGAGGAAAAGTACCAGGGTCTGGATAGAGGGGGAACGGAGCCTAAGAGCATCTTCAATGGGAGGGTAGATTGTGGGATTGATGTGGAAGAGAGAGATATAGAAAATATGATTATTTTAAGTACATATGAAAGGGATGAGATCTAGGGAAAAAAGCAGAAAAATGAAAAAAAAAATGAGAGAGATAGAGATAAATTTAAAAATAATAATAAAATAGTAGTGGAGAAGGTGAATGTGCGGTGTATTTGTGGACCTTGCATGGGACTCGACGGAGAAAAAGTGAGGAAAAATAGTGTAAATGAGAAAAAATTGATTAAAAGAAAATGAAAATATATAAAATTACGGGACTCACGATTTTTTTTGGGTCTCCCTCTCTCCTCAAATGTACTAAGTCCATTTTTTAGAGGATTAGAGATGCTCTAAGTAGTTGACGAAGATAGAGGAGATGTGGAGATCGAGGTGGGGAGAAGAACACAGAGGTTGTGAACAAGATAGTGGAGATTGAAAAAACAAGGGGAATATATATATATATGTTAGACAAAATGAGTCTGCAATGCAATTGTACCACAATTTTCCCTCTAAAACTACGTTGTTGGTGGCATTTTAGATTTTTGTTGGATTCATTTCGCTAATGCTTGCGATCGCCTAAATGTTTCGATTTAAATTGATTAAATTAGATTTGGTTGACTCCGATTTCATTTTCCCTCATCTTCTTCTATCTTCAAAATTCTTTCTCTGGTTTTGTAATTATCCGTCTTCATTTAAAATTGTTGATCGATGGATGATATTAAATTTTTTGAATGGAAAGAATGTCTTAGATTGGAAGGGATCCCGCGTTTCACCGATTTTGTGATCATTTTAACAATCTATTACTATCATCATGCACATCACATATGAAATAAAATTGAATACTGTGATTCTAAATATGGATTAGTTTCTATATAAGATCGGAAGAGCGTCGTAAATATATATTTGATTATATTAAAAAACTTAGAAATGCAATGTAACGTCCCACCCCTAAAAAATATATAGTATAATATTTTATTTGACACAGCAGAGCAAACTTATTTACCCTTATAAAATCGGCATGACTCAGCGTACTTAAGTTAGACATGCCTTGAACTTCCAATGGTCTACATTGTTGGTACATAAATCTAGAGTACAAAACAACTACGTGAGCCATAAAGACTCAATAACCATGATAACATACATAGCTTGTTTATGATATCTAACAAATGAATTGGTGCTCCCACGCACAACCAACCAGTCATACGGGGCCTGTGTCCCACATATAGAGCACTGTATGAGCTTGTCATAAATAAGGCCTGTCAATATGTATAGCGCATGCCTTGACCGTCGCCAAGGACTTATCATGCGTTGGTTGTCGCCAATGACTCACCATATCAAAAGACAAGCCATGGCCATATCACATCCACTGTCGAGCCCAATACTGTGTCCAGTATGTATACCCAAATAGTAGGCCACTGAGCCTCCAACATTGCATCTAGTGTATATACCCAGTCAGCCAGCTACCGAGCCCCCA
>CAVNYN010205094.1:0-47615 GCA_963692815.1 Nyctanthes arbor-tristis | reverse complement strand
AACTTTGTTCCCCATCCCAACGGGGTGGGTCCTCATCTGGTTTGGGTTTTCTGGTTAATACTGTCATCTATAGGTGGACACAAATCATGTGCCATCTTACACACATTTGGCCAGGCATATTCTTCGATCTGAGCTGATAAAGCTCAACTCAGAAATCTGGATTATCAGCTATGAGCAGAAGCATCTAGGGCACAAGAACACCCAACCTGTTCAGTCCAACGAGCCACTGTTTCTAAAGAAATCTACTGGAGAAGTAGAAATCCACTTCATAAAAAGAGAAACTCAGCCCAAGAAGCCACAATGTTTTCCCTCTCAATTCTCTTTTGAGAATGAAATGATCCCTATTTAGGCTTTTGATGCTAATAGTAGAGAATACTTTTGAGCCAAAATAATCTGTTAAAGAAGATAGATTAAAGTCAACAGATGATTGAAGCAACCCTTCAACAACAAACCCACGCCATACTTACCCCAGTCCAAGCCTGTAGACAAAAAATCCAACAATTTCATAGTAAAATCATGACTCTTCTAGAAAACAGATTAGCTTTTGACTCACAAGAAAGGGAAATTCGCTCACTAAAAACACAATTACCCTCTTTAGAACGCCAATCAGCAATATCTGTACCACCATCTACACTGTATTACCCTTCACTTTCCACTACTCCCTTGCCAAGTACTCATCCAATAGAATCTAGCGTTCTTGGTTCTGCAAAAGCTTTCTTTACTCTGTAAGAATGAGAGAGAAAATTAAGGCCTTCCAAACTAAAAATCAGATATGTACAAAAACCAGTTCAACCTACGCAAACTACTTATAGGCCTCATGAACCACCACCCATCATTACACAACCTCTCCTTTCCACAACAGATATATCTACCACATCCAAACTTACACAAATAATGGTCAAAAATCCTATTTCAAACTTTTTACATCAAACTATGCACAACAATCCTCCTTCTTTCCCTATTATCAATGAAATTTTATCCTCTGATGTATCCTCTAAATGTTTAACTGATGATATCTCTGATGAAGATTGTCCTCCTCTTTTTATTAGATGCGCCTAATTTTTACTCAAAACTAGGCGCATTTGATAAAGAACAATCTGTAGGTATCACTGAGCCCATTGTTGAAGAAATTATTGTTGAAAGTGAAGATAGTCCCAAAGCTGAAACTTCTCAGCCTACTTATCCTTCAATGGCAAATTGTTAAATAAAATTCACTTTGATGATATCCCTCATTCCGCAGTAGACTGTTATACCTTTTGGTCTCAAAACAGCACTCTCGTTATTTTACAAGGCAATGACAAGAATCTTTGACCCTCTCCTACATACTGTTTTAGTTTATATTGATGATATTCTTCACTTCTCAGAAGATGAAGTATCTCATAAGCAGTTATTATCCCAGTTCACCAATATTGTTAAAACTTATGGCATTATACTTTCACAGAAGAAGATGGTGATTAGTGTTAGTGAAATTGATTTCTTGAGAATGCATATTAAAAATAGTCAATATTCTCTACAGGCTCATGTTAGCCAAGAATTCCTCAATTTCCCAGAAGAAATCTTTCCAAAATAAGAATTCAAAAGTTTCTTAGCATTGCTAATTATATGGTTGAATTTGTGGATCACTTAACCCCTATCATCCGGCCACTCCAAGACATGTTAAAGAAGAATCCTCCTTAGTAGTCTTCAACTCAAACAAAAGCTAAAACTATCCAGACCATTAAAACAAATATTTCCTCACTACCTTCATTGCAAATTCTTACATATAGCAAAAGAATTCTTCAAAAAGAAGCAAGTAATTGCTTTTGGGCAGCTGTTTTGTTAAAAGAAAATGATAGAAAGCACAGAATCTGCGGATACAAAAGTAGATCATTTTCTGATGTAGGAAAGCACTATCACTCTACTTTCAAAGAAATCCTCGCTGTCCAAAGTGGAGTTGAAAAGTTTTAGCTTTATCTCATTAGGCATAAGTTTGTTATTGAAATGAATATGTCTGCTTTCCCAAAAAAAAAGAGCCAGATCCCAAATTTCCAATTACTCAGATGGGCAAAATAGTTCTCTCCGATCTGCTCTCCAGACCAAAATTCCCACTCTCTCAGCCCATCTAGATTCTGACGTGTGCTCTTCCGATCTGCCTTCTAATTTTGTCACCTCTTCTCCTCCAAACCTTCAACAATTAATGCAAGCAAAAACCATAAAGGCTAAAAAATCTTCTGCTCAAATACCAGTCCATCATATTCAAAAACATGGAATTAATGTTCTTGATGGATTAAGTTTTCATCCACACTATTCCTTCTAACACTGTTCAGGTATAATTAATTCAAGGATAGTAGCTTTCGTGAGGTTTCAGAAAATTTCATATTCTGCAAGGAGTTACTATGTTTCTTATAGCATCTATTGGAGCTATACTAAATCGACGTTAACTTCTTTATTTTTCAAAATGGCCAGTCATCTCAGATACCTAAAGATTTGTTCAAATGTTTTTACCACATCAAGATATTATGCTCAAATTTTCTTTGAATGGTTATACCCACTTGAACACTAAATTAAAATTTTTGGAGCTTATTGCCTCAAAAACAAGGACATCTGTGGAAAACTTACATGTATACTGATCTTTCAGAGACAAAGATATTTTATAGAACTGAATGCATATTATCACTTTTCTCATACCAAGAAATATTCTCTCCTCCTTTTTAACCTTCACAAAGATTGGGAAATGTATCTAAAGGAGTTCAGAGAATTTTAGAGAAGAATGGCAGAAATCGACCAAACCACTCCTCTTGAAATTTGGCCCAAAATTGAAGATGATGCACTATAGGAATCCTTGCCAAGTGAGTATTATGAAAGAATCCAATGAGACATTCACATCCACATGAACAAATTTGACAAAATCATAGGAACAATAAAAATAATTAATCTCTGTTGGGAATCAGAATGCATGGAACAACCAAGAACTAATCTTGATGAAAATGTTCCCTAGAACAATTATATTTACGCAGGTCATCTCAAAGCTTAAGTGTAACCAGCAAATACACTCAATGGACTCACCAAGGTAAAGCAACAAGAGAAAAGCTCTTTCAGGCAAATACTCTGTCAACAGAAAAGTCTCTCTCCTACTATCCTAAAAACAAGCCAAAACAAATCACCAGAACCAGATTTGACTAGCAGTGCCTTCAAGTACTCTCAAGATTCAAATCAAATTGATCATGATCCTCTTGAAAATTTAGAAAATCAAATCTGAAAAGAACACTTAAAGCCAGAAAACCAACCATTGTGGAAACGCTTTGGATATCTCTTAGACCCGGATGATCCAGATGTCCTTGGTCTAGAAGTAAACATTGAAATACCATAATCTTATCTCAAGGCCTTATCCGAAATGAATCTAAGCATATGTGTCTGTTTGTATGTAAAATAGTTTGCTTATGAGTCTTGTGCCACTTTAGTTTGTCGGCCATGATGTTTTGACCCTTTATGTATTTTCTTCCCATGTGTAAAAACGTGTAGGTCATATGTCAGCCACTTTGTAAAATTATTAACTCTGTAATGCACGTAGTGAAGTCACTTACTTTGTTTGTATCCTTGTTCATTTGCCTATATAAGGAATGCGCTTGTAACCTTGAACGGCAGAGTCCTCTGAGTTCTCTAAGTAATAAGCCTTTCGTGTAAATCTCTCTCCATGTCATTCTAATTCCCTATGTTTTTCTTTAATATCTTATGTGTTGTTAGATTTCAACAAGCTTTATGAGACATATATGGGTAAGAACTGAGTAAGGATGCAGTTCCACCTCTGAGGTGATCCTCTGTAAAAATTTCTACTAACTGTTGAGATCTGTTAGGGTGGTGTCTGAGCCAAGGAGTCCAACCCCACTTGCGCCGCGGTAATCAGGCGTTTGTTTCAGAACTAGAATACCGTGGTTCACAGCCTATATAAGGAGTGAGCTTGTAACCTTAAAGGGTAGAGTCCCCTGAGTAATAAGCCCTTTGTGTAAATCTCTCCCCATGTATTTTCTAATTCCCTCACTTCTTCCTTAAATATCTTATGGATCGTTAGATTTCAATAAGTTCTATGAGGCATATAGGGACCAGAACTGAGTAGGAACACAGTTGCACCTCTGAGGTGATCCTCTGAAAAAATTCATACTAACTATTGAGATCCGTTACGGTAGTGTGTGAGCCCAATAGTCCGGCCCTCTTGTGCCGCCGCAATCAGGCGTTTGTTTCAGGGCTAGAATATCATGGTTCACAATACAAACAAAATAGATGACGTCACTGCATGCGTCACATAGTTACTAATCTTACAAAGCGGCCAACATATAACCTACACACTTTTACACACGGAGAAGAAAATACATAAAAGGCCAAAACATCATTGCCAACAAACTAGAGTAGTACATGACTCATAAAACAAACTATTTTACATACAAACAGGCACATATGCTTAGACTCTTTCCGGATAAAGCCTTGAGACAAGATTATGAGATCCCAACATTTGCTTTTTGACCAAGGACATCTGAATCATCCGGATCTGAAGGGTATCCATAGCATTTCCACCATAATTGGTTTTCTGACTTTAAATGTTCTTCCCAGATTTTATTTTCTAAATTTTCGAGAAGATCAGGATCAATTTGATTTGAATCTTGAGAATCCTGAAAGGCGCTGCTAGTCCAGTTTGGTTCTAGTGATTTGTTTTAGCTTTTTTTCTCGTGTTGCTTTACCTTCGTGAGTCCATTGAATGTATTTGCTGATTACACATAAGCTTTGAGATGACTTGCGTAGGTATAATTGGTTCCATGGAACATTTTCATCAAGATCAGTTCTAGGTTGTTCCATGCATTCTGATTTACTGCAGAGATTGATTAGTTTTTGTTGCTCCTATAGTTTTGTCAAATTTACTTATGTGGATGTGCATGTCTCATTAGATTCTTTCACAATACTTACTTAGCAAAGATTCTCATGGTGCATCATCTTCAATTCTGGGCCAAATTTCAGAAGGGATGCTTTGGTTGATTTCCGCCATTCTTCTCTGAAATTTTCTAATCTCTTTTAAATATGTTTCTCAATCTTTGTGAAGGTCAAAAAGGATTAGAGAATATTCCTTGCCATGAGAAAAGTGATAATATGCTTTCAGTTCTGTGAAATATCTTTGCCACTGAAAGATCAGTATAACATGCAACAGAGGTCCTAAGGTCCTTGTGTTTGAGGCAATAGGTTTCAAACATTTTAATCCAATGATCAAGTGTGTAGAACCACTCAAAGAAAATTTTTATACAATACCTTAATGTGGTAAAAACTTTTAAACAAATCTTTAGGTATATGAGATGACTAGCCGTTTTGAAAGCAAAGAAGCTAATGCCGATTTAGTATAGCTCGAATAGATACCGTAGGAAACATAGTAACTCCTTGCAAAATTTGAAATTTTCTGAAATCTCACGAAAGCAGCTATCCTTGAATTGATTACCCCTAAATAGTGTAAGAAAAGAATAATTTGGATGAAAACCTAATCCACTAAGAACATTGATTCCATGCTTTTGAATCAGGATAGACTGATATTTGAGCAGAAGATTTTTTGCTTGGGACTTTATGGTTTTGGCTTGCATTAATTGTTGAAAGTCTAAATGAGAAGAAGTGACAAAATTAGAAGGTTGCATCATATTGGAGAAGATTGTGTTTTCCTTTTATATGTTTGACTTCAAAAGTGAAATTTGGAAAATCATTCTGCCCATTTGAGTAATTGGGAATTTGAGATCTGCTTCTTTTTAAAATTGAGCATTTTTAAGAAAGTTGACATGTTCATTTCAATAAGAAACTTATGTCCAATGAGATGAGAATGAAACTTTTTCATTCGTCTTTTAACAGCGATGATTTCTTTGAAAGTAAAATGATGGTGCTTTCTGCATAAAAAAATGATCCACTTTTGTATCTGCAGATTCTGCGCCTTCTATCCTTTTCTTCTAACAGAACAACTGCCCAAAAACAATCACTTGCGTCTTTTTGAAAAATTCTTTTGCCATCTGTAAGAACTTGCAGTGAAGGCAGTGAGGGAACCTTTGCTTTAATGGTCTGGATAGCTTTTGTTTGAGCTGAAAACTACAGAAGATGATTTTTCTTTAGTATGTCTTAGAGTGGCAAAATGATACGGGCTAAATGATCTACAAATTCAACTATATAATTAACAATACCAAAAAACTTTTGGATTCCTGTTTTGGAAAGATTTTCGTTTGGAAAATTGAGGAGATCTTGGCCATCATAAGGCTACATATAATATTGACTATCTTTAATATATATTCCTAAGAAATCAATTTCATTAACTCCAATCACTATCTTCCCATAAGAAAGCATAATGTCATAAGCTTTAACAATATTGGTGAACTGGGGCAATAACTGCTGATGAGATACTTCATCTCCTGATAAGAGAAGAATATCATTAATTTAAACCAAAGCAGTAATGAGAAGAGGATCAAAGATTCTTGTCATGGACTTTTGAAATAAAGATTATGTTGTTTTGAGACCAAAAGGCATATCAGTCCATTGATATTGGTGATTTAGAATGCAAAAAAGCCGACTTATACCTTTCTTCTGGAAGAATTCCCAATTGCCAGAATCCTGCTTTGAGATCAAATTTTGAGAAGACTTTTGCTTTAAACAGATTAGCAAACATAGTTTTTCTGTCTAAGAAAGCAAACTTTTCATCAGTAATGAAGACATTTAGTGTGTTTGTAGTCAATGACTAATCTGAGGTCAATGACTAATCTGCGTTTTCCTCTGACTTGTTCACTTCTCTTGTTAACATAAAAAACTTGAGATGCCCAAAGAGAACTTGTAGTTTCAATGAGTCATTGTTGTAACTGGGGTAATTCTTGAGTGTCAAGTTGGAGGTGTTCTAAGTTCATTCCAAGATGACTGGCTTTTGTGTGATTGACATCTTTATTTTTTTTTAAGGAAGAGAAATGAAAAAGTTTGAACTTTTTCAAAGGGGTTTACTGCATTTAATGAGAAAATCTGTGTAAGATTCTTCACAACAATCTTGGATAAGAGTTTCAGTGATAGTTTGGTACGGTAAAAATGGGAAATGAACTCTCTATTGGATATATTAATAGGACTTGAACCTTAATCTATCAGGTAGAAAAATAACTCATTTCTGCTAAAGTTGCCGAATGATATCAAATCCAATCACAATATCTTTTTCTAGAGAGGAAGATCCAATAAACTTGTGATAAAAACTCAATTTTGGAAAGATTTGAAGTTTAATGATATGTGATTTCCACATGTCTGATAGGAGTATAGCGGGGTTGAGAATGCAACTGGCTGTTCCCACGTCAAACAATCCAATCAGTGCGATTGGCTTTTCATTTTTGCCTAACAAAATTTACATCTTAATCATTGGAACAGATAAAGGAAGAGAAATGTTAATAATTTGAATTTCATAGCATTCTAAAATACTGTCTGAATTTTCCTCTGAATAATCCAAAGGGAAGTCAACATAATCAATTGCAAAGAGTGTTACTGGAATATCTGTAACATAAAATATCTGTCAGTCATATTCAATTTTAATATAACAATGAAAACGTTAAAAAGAAAACATTATGCAAAAAAGACAATCCAAAAATCAGAAGCATGCAGAATTCCCTGTTATTCGCGAATATGAGAGAGTAGAAAATCAAATAAAAACTTAAGTCATCAGACACTGGTGTCTACAATCACGAGTCCGAAATTTGCGAACTTCAAGGTATTGCTTCAAGTATCAAGTAAGCTCATCACAACAGCAATCCTCGTCTTAAGAAAGCAAAGTTTCAAAAAATTGTCAAAAGCCTCCAGACGAAACGAACCCCCAGATACAAAATACATACTAGATTACCAACAAATGTATATTACAGTATCAGAAAATTTCAAAATCGAAATATGAATTTCAAAAGCAAATAAAAAAGGAGCAGATTCACTTTGCTAAGTAAAAGTTCATCAAATAAGAAAAAGTTCAACAAAAAAATTAAGATAAAAACCCAATTTCAGTCAATAATCAATACTCCTGATGGGTAATAGATCACAGAGGACAAATAACTTGAAAATGATTCTAATATGAGAAAAAAATTTGAAAAAAAAAAAAAATTTAACCTATCCAAAATTGAGGACCTCGAGGCACTCACAGCTCAAAATAGGAACTTCACGATTAGAATGAGATGCAGGAAGACAATTTAACAACTGAAGCTAAAAATGGATTTTCTCAATAGCAATGAAGAGCATCATTTGGGCAAAGTTTCGATAAGTAGAAAAAGATGGAAATATAAAATTAAAAACAAAAAATAAACTACTAAAAATCGCAAACAAGTATTTCACGTCACTTATATTGGCTGAACTTGCTTGATTTTCTGTTTTTTTTTTTTTTAGTTATAATTGGGCTTAACACATGCAAGAGCTAATTCTACCAATAGAGAGGCAAACAAATATTGTCAACCGAATCACACTGACTTCAGTAAATAGAGGGGATGAAAAGTTTAACTCAACAATGATTTTGTCTGTCATACACTATACAAGGATTGAGTCATTTAAGTAAGAAATTTAACCAACTAATAACAAACCAATAGAAGCAAAAGAAAATTTCCTTGCCATACTCACAGAGAAGTAGTTCTCCCATCCTTTATCAAGAAGTGCAGGTCCTTAAAGAAATGAGGGGGAAAAAGTTGTATTAATCACTATTATAATAATTATTAATAGCAACACAAAAGAAATATCAGCAGTTGCCAGGAATTCTTATAAACATATAGCCCGTAAACGTGCAAACCCCTGTGACGCAGTTATAGCATGGATCAGCTTATAATGTCCAATAGCAAATTCTTCAATGCATGGAGAATATTATTACACTTGTGGAGAACATTTTCCCACATCCTCCTATCTTTCCGATATTACTCAACAATTTCAAAACTAAAACCAAGGATCTTATCCTGTTTTGCATCAATTATTTTAGCAAATTAAATTTATAAATGTTCTGTGAATTTTGTACGACTAAAAGTGGCTACCTTCTGTTGGTGGATTTTGTAGAAATATAAAAAATACTTCTTGGCATCTCTTTCATATTTCTACCAACAGAATGCTCTTTCGATATCCTGTGAAGTGCATTAGGTAATTAAAAAGGGGAAAATGCGAGATTGACAAAGACCTCTCCAACAATGGAACTATTTTTCCAAAGAGAGCCGGGTGGGAGGGGGGGGGAACAGCTATTCAACAAAAAGAAAAAGAAAAAGAAAATGAACAGTGATTTTGGAAAACACAATAAATAAGAAACAACAAAAACAAATCAGAACTAAAATCGCACCTCATAATCATGGAACGTGAGATTGCACCTCCAAATCTTGGAGGGAAGAAAGAACAAATTCCACTAAGATACAAGTATGTTACGTGAGAGATCCCAAATGATTCAATTCCAAATAAATGTGGTTGGAAGTAGGAGAAAATGAAAATTCAAAATGGTAGAAAAAAATGGAAAAACTACAACTTCCACTAACATAAAAGTCCATGGACGTCTTGGGACCTCTGGTGGAAAAGAATAAAAAAACTGACCAGAATAAGAAGAAAAGCGAAGTTAAAATCAGCAACAAACTCGAAATTCAAAAGACAAGAAGACGAAACCCCAGCCGAAAGACAAGTATAGTGCGGACAAAAATCACGAGCAACAGATTCACCAAAGAACAAAAGAGAGAAACGGGGGATAGATAGGAAGAGAAAAAAGGTTCTATGAAGTTAAAATGGAGAGGGCAAAAAAGATGGCCGTGTCACACGTAGCAGAGGGAAGGGAAATGGACTGTACTTGCGTCAAAAAAAGGTGTGAGTTCCAAGATTTCAGGGTCAATTTGTATGTTTTATTTTTGTAATTTATAAGTACACTTATTATTGATTTGTCAACTACTCAACAATCACCACACATTTTAAATTTCAATTAAATTTCTATCACTTATTTTTACTCATTATAAATTTCCTTTATAAATTATAATTTTAAAAATCTAACCAAACGGGTCATTCATTTATAAATTATTATTAATTTTACAACATTAATAGAAGTGGATTTAAAAAATAAAAAATCTAGGAACTTTTCTACAACGATAGATGGGCGTGATCTAACTAATTATTCTTTACCCTATGAAGGTTATTACTTTTTAGTTAACGACAAGGCGTGATAATTTCATTTCCCAGATAAAAGAGACTCATATATAGCATATAAGAGCATGATTAGTGTTAAGGATAAAAACTCAAATTTAGATTTTTGCCTCCAACAAAATCAAATTTTATATGGGGGAAGGGGAGAAAAAAGCCACTTGTGAGGAGGAAAAAGGTAATTTAGCCCCTCTTTTATTTTTTACCCCCCACTTCATTCCTTAAAATAATATATAATAAATTTTAAAAAATCTAATATTATGTAAAATAAATTGAATATAAATTGTATGGCAAAAAAAATAATGACAAAATAATGTGTAAAAAAATTTTAAAAATAAACAAAATCTTTTAATACTTTTTCCCTACACATTATTTGGAAATATGTTTTTTCCCCCTAATTTTTTCTTTTGGCTTTTTTCCCCTTGGCTTTTTTCCCCTTAACTTTTTTCTCCGAACATTAATCTTGCTCTAAGAGCATGATTAATGTGGGGTTTGGATTTTTCCACCCTACAAAATCAAATTATGTATGAAAGTGGAGGGGGAAAAAGTTAGTTTGGGGGTGGAAAAACCTAAAGGAGTGGCCAAATTTGGCCCTTTCTTTAAGGGTCTCTCATTCTCCCTCAATTTAATAAAATATTATTTTTCACACACTCCTACTCCCCTCTTGATCCAATAAAATATCGTCACATATCCAATTCATATTTTTCCTCCTACACATTATTTGGAAATATGTCATTTCCCCTTGATTTTTTCCTCTTGGCTTTTTTCTCCTTGACTTTTTTCCTCAATATTAATATTGCTCTGATAAAACTACCCCTTTTCAAAATTTTTCAGTCTAAATCACTGGGTCAATCAATTTCTTCCATGATTGCTCATACTAACTATTGAGGACCAGTATCATCATGCTTCAAAGAATGCTACTTCGCACCAAGATTCCACCAATGAATGCTAAATAATTAATAGTTTAGACTAAAATTAATTCTACATGGTTCATGCAGGGCACAACAGGCCAGTTCTAGGTGGGCCATCATGGGCCTGGGTGGTTATGCCTTCCTAGAATTCGATTATGACATTGATAGGGGGAAAAAAACTTACAGACCAGTTTTAGGCAGCAAAAACAGCAGCACAAATGATAATATAATGGCACAGACTATGTCATTACCACCTTTCACACCAAGTGGTATGCCATTTTGCACTTAACTGGGAAACCAGGCAAAGAAAGCATGCCACAACCTGCAAATACATTATTAGCTAAAACAAGGAAAGACAGATGTAGAAAGCTAACAATCATAATCCTCAATTCATTCTTACCTTGCACAACAAAGTTTCCGAGTCACAAATGACCGTCAGTCCCACCACCCACTCTAGCCTCACACTCGAAAGTCGATTCACTTGAGTTCTTTAACGCGTAGCCCCAATCATAGGTCACAAATCCCCCAAACCTTGTTATACACATCCACCTGAGCGACTTTTTCCCCATTCACAATCAGATCAAAAACTCTTTGACCAACATTATTCCCAATAATATCTTAGCAAAATGGAGATATAAAACAGATAATCTTGCCCAAGATCCACGAGGAACTCATATTCCAACACTCCCCCCACCCCCCGGTCCCCCAGCACAATGAAGGCACTATCATATAGCTTTCTTGGGAAGTAGCTATTTCCTTGCTAGAAGAAGAAACTTTAGCAAGAGATATGGGTGGGTCTCACTTAGAAATTAACAATAGGTTGCCAATACAGTCCAAACTATTCAGCATCATTGGTAAAACCAAGCTTATATACCCGACCGCCATAGTAAACCAGGATGTTACTGGTGGAGCCTTCCAATGTAGTCGAAACACATGCATTAGGATCAACTTGAACTAATCCTATTAAGCCGACAAAACGGGAAATCACTGTCAATGTTGATAAAAGACATATTGACACTCAAACCATATAAATAGAAAGAGAGATCACATTGTAGGCGCCAATGTGAGAATCAAATTCCCACCGAGGAACATGCCAACCAAGGCACCCTCGATGGAAACATTAAAAGGTGTGCGCGACGGTTAGTTGTAATTTTCATAAATAGTGAACAGCTGCAGGGAGTAGCGGCTTGGAGCGTGGCAATTTTCCTTACCACAGGAGACGGGAAAGTAGCAACTTCATCTGTGAAGTTGGTTGCTCCTCCACGGTCCATGTTAAGTTCTTATTTTATTTTATTTCATTTTGTGTTGTTTGTACTATAGAAGTTAGATGTAATTTGCATTAAACTTAAATTAACCACTTCACTTCAAGGGACCGTTTATATCCATGTTACTAAAGTAAGTCACCATCTAAAAACATCCCAAAAAATAAAAAAGATTTCATTCATGGCCATTTGACTTCAGTTGCTGATAACTCTAGTACCTACCACAATCACCTTCACTTGCAATAATCTCAATGAGGCACACAATTTGCTGAAGCCAATTTAACAGTGAGGTGGCCCGAATGCTCTATCTACTCTAGCAATAAATTTCAATGTAGGTTTGGCTAAGCTCACGAGTTGGTTTTTTCTCAATCATTGATATGACCATGGTTCCATTTCTCCTACGCATCTTTTTCAAGCCATTGTAAATGGTCAGCTCCGCAAACAATGCTTTAGTTGCGTTTTACTGTTCTTTTGAAGAACTTGAAGCCATCTTATTTTCCTCCTCTTCACTGCCTTCACCACCGCTCCAGAAATCGCATGAAACCCTTTTCCCAATCCCTCCACCCCTACACACCCCACCTCTGAATTTCCCCACAATCCCACCACCACCACTTTCATTCCTCTCCACCCCAAATTTAAACCTCACCTTCTCTCTCTTACCCAACAATTCAATTTCTCTTCTTCCTTCTATTTCCAACAATTTTCCGTCCCCAATACTTTCCTCATTCCCAGCATCCAAAGACCCCCATTTCCTCTCCCTCTCTTCTCCTTTTTCCTCCACTCCCACCATCGGCATAGTCGGCAGCCACCACGGCACATGCATTAGCTTCCCTCCACTGCCGTACCAATTCTTTTCACCCTCAAACCCCCCATCTTTCAAAAGATTTCCATTCCAACCCCTAGCAAAGAATTCCCCATGCAACGGCTGAGCAAAGGGAATTTCATCATTATACTTGACAAACTCCATCAAATCTCGGACCACCTGCGACCTATACCACAATGCACCACCCTTCGTATCTGATGCCCCTCGAAAACCTCGTACTGAACCCAAGTCCTCAAGGGCGATGACGACGTCGAGGAGGTTCGACTCAGTTCGACCCCGGGAATTGGCGGAAGCTGCGGCTACCTTGGCAATTGCTTGTAGGAACCTGATGGCGATGTTTGTGAGGGCCTCGAGGGCCGATTTTTGAGCCTCCCTGAAGCCCACTGACTGGCAGATTTGGGCCAAAGCGACTTTGATTAGATTGAAGGAGAATTCAGGCTTTGGTAATGGGCCCTTTTTTATTGGCTTTAGACACTGTGATTTCATGGCTAGTTTTATTTTTCTGAATCAGTGGCGTCGTCCATGAAACCCTAGGTGGTAAAGTCGATATGAAGTTGGTTGCCCCTCCACAATCTAGGTAAACCCTGTTGCAAATGGACACAAGAGTGACAGTGGTTAGTCAATAAGTTGGAACCGGAACTTGTACTAATACATACATGTAAATGGGACTCACTAAAAGGAGAGAGAAAAGGCGTCCGAAAGGAGGAGGAAGTAACACTAGTGGATAGACATGGTGAAGAGGTGGTGGTGGTGGTGATGGTGGATGTTAATGGTAGCTTTTGGACCAAATGAGAGAGAGTATAGGGAAGGCTGTGCAGCTAGGCTGGAAAAGAATAATGTTCTTCACCTATAGGGTTAGGGGTTTATGAAGAGAAAAAAAGTATTACCTTTTTAAATACTAAAAATTGCACGTTATCTAATTTTTCTTATAAAATTACTCATGTATAAAATATCCTTTATATTTCCTTTCAAAAAAATACTTTATTATATTTTTTTTTTGACATTAAAAATTTTGAAAAATTGAATGTTGTACATTGATGACTGCACATAAAATACAATAAGTTTATTTAATTTTAGTTTGTGCATATTATACTTTTAATTTATAGTTTATAATTTATCAAAGTTAAAATTAATAAGTTAAAAGATGATAAAACAATTACATAATGAAATTGTGTTTTTGTGTGTGTCTATATATATATATATATATATATATGTATGTATGTATGTATGTATATGTATCTGGAAGTGCACTATATATTGGTTTAGTACAGAATTATGTTATAAAAAAAAAAAAAGATTGTACATCTATTCAAATGGAAAATCAATTGAAAATAAATTTAAACAATATATAATAGCCTGAGCAAACATCCAAGAATTCAATAATCTGTCACTGTCTCCAATTCTTTTCTTTTAACAACTTGCTGATTACCAATCCATTAATAAGGTTTTTACACCTCCATATGATTCCCCCAACATACATTCTATCATCATTATGCTTATCCTCATTTCTGTCAATCTAAATAAGCCAAAAAAAGGAGACTTGGCACAAGGGTAAGAATGCATGAAATGTGTGTGTGTGTGTGTGTGTGTGTGAGAGAGAGAGAGAGAGAGAGAGAGAGAATTTAGCTAATATTCGTCTTGTACTAATTTACTCTCTTTGCATATGTAAACCATGAGTGCCATTCAAAAATCTCCCAAAAGTGGTGTGCATCTACACATGCCATACGGGGTGGAAAGTTTTCTAATAAAACTTTTGGGAAGTTTTTGAAAATTTTTGTGTAAACCATTTTAACATTTTCAAATGTTCACGTTGGACCATATTTTTTCACAATTTTTGTTGGTTGAGAATTTCTTCTTCATTGCTAAATTTGATAGGTCAAACTACTGTGGCACTGAATCGTCTGTGGCACTGAATCGTCAGATATTGTCTAGAGTCCTATCCAAAATAGATATGTTGATTTAGCAAAATTTATATTTGTATATAAACAAAACCAATGGACAACTATACAAAAATATTGGCTTTATTTGTACATCTTTAAAATAAGATCTCAATATTTGTAAGGCTTAGTTTAGTATTGCTGTGTTGGAGGAGAAACAGCTTTTGTTTTGCTTTTGTTGTACAGAAGAATAAGTATTTGGTAAATTATTATTTATAGCATCTCCAAGAAGCTATTTAAATGTAAGATGCTCTTTAATTTAAAGAGGCAAGCTTTAAAATTTTTCTCCAAGAGACTTCCCAAACTAACTTTTTGATTTAGGAAGTGAGTATTCCTCCACAAATTTGGAAGTCAAACTCACTCTTTATCACTAAGCGCAATTCAACTTTCAATGCTTCATATGGGATCAAGCAGGAATGAAGCTAGGAATACACAAAGGACCTAGTTTAATCTATATAGAAAGTTATGGAGGATGGAATTCCTTGGGGGTTTGGGGGTGGTACCCCGAAATCTTTTTTTTTTTTTTTTTATCCTATCATAAATTGTTGGGAGGTTCTTGACTTCATGGTACAAAATGCAAAATTAAACACATACAATTATTTTAAGGAGTTAAATTCTAATAGCAAATACAAGATAATCTAGAAAACATTATTTTGCAAATAGGCTAATCCTTTACAAAGTACCTATACTATATCATAAGCATAAAAAAAACTACAAACAATGAAATTCAACCACTTTTTCATGGATACCCAAATCAAAAACTTTCTTTTAGTATCTCCTATTAAATACTTTGCTCCTACCCATATCTGGTCTTCCTAGCAACTAGTCTAACGCAAATTAGCGAGATTGAAAGCACCCTCTTATCCATTTCTCCGCAAGAAATGCACCAGTCTCATAAATAGGAAGTGTTTATGAGGTTGCAGGACAAGAGTTACTATTTTAACAAGTTCACCTTCAGCTAAAAACATTTCAAAGACACAAAGGAAGGAAATTGTCCAAACCATCCAAAAATCCAATCAACAAAATTGCCATGTCTTTATCAAAACTGCCTGCAGAAGCCCAGTCTCATCTATTTTTATAATCATCAAGAACCAAATCCAATTACATCCACAAAATATTCACTTTAAACAAAATTGCCCAAACTCTTAACATTTTTATTGTTAATTCTAAAATAGTTAGGTTATTCGTTTCTGAATTATTTAGCTATGAGCATGTGCTAGTTTATTAAAAAGGCAGAGTTGCAAATTCGTTATTAATGTATTGATACATATTCAAGCAATTATAAATTAATTCATAAATTTCTCAAAACCCAAACAAATTACCTACATAAGAACAGAATACGATGCCTCCGGAATTCAAATTAGAACAAAAATAAAAAGGAATATAGCGCCTTCCCTACAGAAATTCAACAATCAAACAAACTAAAAAACATAAAACTCACAGATTCGAGCGGAGGTCAAGGGTGTCCTTGAGAGTCTATAGGCGGCGATGGCGGTGTTAGTTCGGCAGACACCAGCACTGGCAACAAGAGCTCGAGAATGGGGGAAGGCGCGACACGGAGCAAAAAACCCTGGGAAGCAAAATCAGGAGACTAGGAAGAGGACAAGATCCCACGTAAGTTTTCGTTTTAGTCGTTCTTATAAAAGGAGAGCTCGACCGTAGCTCACTGAAGGCGGCTCTTGGGTTTTCCTTTGCTCGAAAAGAAATAAATGGACTTTGGACTTTTGGGTAATGGATATTGAATTTTGGTTAGACCAAGCTACAGTAGATCTGAAGAGAGCTGTGCTATTTGAACCCCAAAAAAAGAAAAAAAAAAAGAGATTAAAAAAAGTGAAACAAAATTTACACATAATAAGATCCTATTTTTCAACACATCATGACATATGCCACATATCTATTGTATCAAATTCTTCGTGTGAAAGTGTTCTCTAAATTACCAAAAATGTTTTTTATGCTCTCTAAATTACTAAATTCTCTTTAATATAAATTATATTATCTCTTGCTAAAAATGTTTTATAAATATAAAGAGAGGGCGGTAATCTTACAATTGTTCTCTATCTTAAGGATAACATTTTAAGTCTTAGATGATGATGACAACAATGAGGACGACGACGATGATGATGATAATAATAATAATAATAATTAAGGGTAATTATATTACCGCTAAGCTTTTTAAATTTTTACACCACACATGTAAAGCCATCACGGTTAAAACACATTTCTAATAATAACTAAGCCATTGTAAATTTACATATATACATATATGTAAGTTAATTAGTTTTAATGTATACACAAAAATAGACTATTTCTTAATATAGTAAAAATCATATTTCTTAATATAGTACTATAACTTTTTTCCACCTTAGATAAAATTAACATTGTTGATAACTCAAAAAATATATAAATTAGATCTTAAATTGAAGGTCTTAGTGTATACTTTAATACGATTTAACGTATGAGAACAAATGATGAACATATATGTCTCGCTTATAGACTTAAGAAACTATCACCCATATTAAAATGCCTGTTTTCGAGATAAGAAGAAAATCAATCGATATAGAAGACGACATAATGCAAAAATAAGAGAAAATGGGGTATATCGTAACAAATCTCCTTAAAGACATATTTCTCTCCCACGAGAGAGAGAGAGGAGAGAGAGAGAGAATATGGAGGAAATATATTTTTCTAATTGTTTGGAAATTGGAATGAATAAAATTGAGTCCCCTACAGTCTCGATTTATAGCTTGACTTGCACCACAATCCAAAACGCGGCTAAAAACCATTCAACCATTTGAATTGACGCACTCATTCAAGTTCTCCAAACCAACACCATCCAAACACTGGTGCAGTCGTTCTGAACTGTGATGACGCCAATACCAAACCACCAACAACACAAATGCTAAAATGTACGTATGGCATCACACTGGTCTCTAGCTGAAATATTGACAACTCTTCGGGTTAATGCGCCATCCCACTATATGAACAAGTCAATATACTTGTAATTTTCCAATGTGGGATTCTATAACATATAAAATCACTTGCACCATAATGGACGACAACGTGGACTTAATTTTGAGACTTTCTTAATTCACACACAACTAAAGTGCATAGGCCAAACACTAAGTTTATCCAACAATTCAAAATAATTATAACTACTAATTTCAGTTTAATTTTATTTAGTAAGCATAGATTTATTTTGATTTTTCCAAAATTAGAACTAAGTCCCCCCCCCCCAAAAAAGGAAAAAGAAAAAAAAAAGAACTAAGCTATAAACATTTCTTTATACAAAAATAGAAAGTAGTTATATTGACACCATATGTTTTACTAAATACATCATCTTTTAATTGTATTTAATATCTTTCATCTTTACATGTTTTTAAATTAAAATATTAATTTTTCCTCCATCATGTTTTTATTCTTAGTCTTCAATCGATTATCATATCTTGTATTTAACAATGATTTCCTTTAAAAAATTTCAGTTTGAGAACCACTTAAACCATTTTGTAAAGTCAAAGAAGAAAAATTTGTAAAAGTAAAATTACATTTTCTTATAAAATTTTAAAGCATAAAAATGAATTTTTTTAATAATTACCACTATTAAAAATATATATTAAAATTAATTAAATAGTTCAGAAAAAATGCAATGTGATTTGCTGGGTCACAAACTTCACAAGTTATAAAGATTAAACACATGCAATGTAATAAAATTGTGGTGCAAATATAAAAAAGTGTGGTGTGAATATATTTTCTTTAAAATAAATTATAAATTGTTTAAAAAATCAGTTAAATATTAATAAATTTGAAAAAATTTAATTTCTATCAATTTGGTCCTACAAAATTGAAATTACCTATATTTTTTTTAGTTTTAACCATACGTTTTTGAAAAAATAACATATTCCTAAATAATTATTTTTAATGCTAATAGCTTAAATCAATAACATTGTGGTTCGTCTTAATACATCTAAAGCCAATTATATTCACACTACACATTTTTATATCTGCACCACAATTTAATTGAAATGATAGTCCTTAATATATAAGCATTTTTATAGTTTACCTTCCTAATATTTTTGTTTCATATTTTTATCATCAATTTTTCATTTATGCCGGTATTGATGGTTTCTTTTGAAAAATTATATTAGCCAGCTTTTAAATAAAGAAATAATTTGTTACATTTTGTTTTATTTATTTTTTCTTTTTTATATTTAAAATACAAGCAAATAAAAATTTTACACTATCTTAACATATTGTTTAAAAGAAAATTGATGTCTAAAATAAAAAATGTGCTAATCGGTTAAAAATTGGAGAAGAAAAATGCGATCAAAAGATTACGAATGTAAATATTATAATTTTAAAACATTAAGGACTTTCAATACAATTAATATATAGTGTGGTTAATAAAAAGTGTAGTGTCAATATAACTACCTACATCTAAATCTAAATTCTAAATTAATAAAGATGATTTAAAAAAATATTAAATTAATCGCATAGAACATTAAAACGTGATATTACCAAATTATGATGTTTATTGATATGTAAGTTAAAAGTGTGTTAAAAAATAATAATAAACGGGAAAAACTAAGGATTCCTAATTATTGTATTATTACTCTATAATTTTTTAATTAAAAGTCCTGATATGTTAAATTGTGTTACCAAAGTTGAATGGTGAAGAAACGGAAATTTTGAAATCTTGGTGTGTTCTTTTCGTGATTTAGTTTTCTATTTTTCAGTTTTCAATTCATTTTCAATTTTCTATTTTCAGTGCTTGTTTTCAGATGTCTAGAAATATATTTTATCATTTTGGAAAACTATCTTAAGAAACCCAAAATTAGAAAACGTATTCTTTTTGACATTTTGAAATTTTATTTGCTTGTTAAGTAAATTTTGTTCTTTCGTTAAAAAAACTTATTTTGTTCTAATATATCATTACCAAGATTAAACTATGAAAGTTTACGATAGTTGGTTATAAGGAAAAAAAAACACAAAAAAATAATAATAAGAACAAATAAACTAACTTCAGAAATATAAGACACACGAATGAATAAAATTAAAGGAGAGAGAAATTAGAGGAAGACGGGATGAAGGATTGTAAAATTAGAGGAGAGAGAAGTTGGAATTCTCAAAATAAAACGTTTTCTTTGTTTTTAATTAGAATAATGCTGTTTAGCACAAGTGGTGTACTTGTTTTACTTAAAAACTCTCAAAACGACTTTTTATCATTTTCTGTTTTCTTTGTTAAAAAATTTCTTATTTTTCAAAATTCGTTTTTGAAAATATGAAAGTAAATGCGTTTTCAGTTTATTAAAAAACCGAAAACTAAAAACGGTCTCAAAACAGTAAAGAGAACATGCGGAGACTCAAGCCATCCTTGCAAGTTAAAATTGCAATAAAAGGTTATTCTTTGGAAAAAAAAAAAAAAAAGTTGATTCTAAACAATGATTTAAAAAAGGAAATTTAATTAAACATAATTATGTGCTGAGAGAAATAAAATAAGAATTAAGTTAAAAAAATTAAATTAAATATACAGTCATTCACGTACTTTTAGTTATGGATATTTCTGTAGATTTATTTAAAAAAAGAAACCCTTTATAAAATTTTAGATTTACATGAGACCAGATTTTATCAACAAAAAGGAATAATCTTAAGGTGATTAGCACGTGATGAGACTTGTATCATTTTTCCAATGATTGAGGTATGACTCGCTGCTCGAGCTCCTACCCCAATGACATACTTTCTCATGACCAAACTTGAGGATCAACCTATGTCACACCCTATAACTAGGCTCGAGGTCATGACCCTGGGTCGCACCCCATGGTCAACCTCCGTATACTTGACCTCAAACTTGAACTACTAGTGAGGCTGTAATATCGAGTGCATGAACTGCACTCTAAGCCAAGCATATAGATTTCAAAATGTCAATTAAGGTCTTTACAGCAAAGACTTGACTAAGATACTCGATCTCTTTATGACTTTATCTAATGTGCCTATACTTACATGTGTCCTAAGCTTTTTCAAGTTCATGTGCATATGCTTACTGAGATTCAATCCCCCTACATTACCTTTATGATAGTGCCATTGTTCCTATGTGTGCAGATTGACCTTTAGCCTCTTCATAAAAACTAGGTTCGAGCCAACATCAATCAGAAACATGGTATCAGACTCGATCTCTTACACCCTGAGGTTATCAAATGGGATACTCACTTGGTGGCTGCTCGAGGTTGTGGTTTTCATTTTAAACATCTAGGTACAACAACTTATGTGCCATCGTCACATAAGGATGCCTAATTTGAGTCCAATTGATAGGAATGGCAATGGAACGGATATTACCGGATACCCGAGAGTACTCGCCCCGAATGGGGCGGGTATTACCCACCCCGTTAAATATCGGGGTGGGTACGGGGCGAAATTTTTCGCCCCGAAATCTTATCGGGGCGGGGACGGGTTTTGGCCTGGCCGCCCCGCCCCGATACCCGGTTTTTTTTTTTTTTTTTTGAAAAAATATTTTATTTTCTATGAAATTTCGAAACTAAATATCAAAGATGAAATTGGCATGATACTTAGGATGGCTTTTCATATAGTTTTAATTTCATTTTTTTCTATATTTTTTTAGTTATTTCTTAACGGAGCGGGTAACGGGTACGGGGTGGGGGATTTCTTAACGGGGCAGGGACGGGAGAAGGCATACTCGCCCCGAACCCTCTCCATTGCCATTCATACCAATTGGGAGTCTATTCTTAACATGGCTTGAAGTTGTAAGACATTTACGCAATTAACCAACCCATACTCAATCGGGTACCGGGCGGGGGATTTCTTAACGGGGAGGGGACGGGAGAAGGCATACCTGCCCCGAACCCACCCCATTGCCATTCATACCAATTGGGAGTCTATTCTTAACATGGCTTGAAGTTGTAAGACATTTACGCAATTAACCAACCCATACTTGAAGCATGATACAAATACAATGTTCTCCTTTATAACTTTTTTTTTCAAAAAAAAAAAAAAGAAAACTTTGCATTAATAAGAAAGGAAATACAGCCGTCTAGCCTATGAAACATGGGCCAAAAAAAAGTGGGGCTGGGGTTGGTTTCTGGGCAACGTGCCCAAATGGAAAACCCTTCCTATACAACAACGACAACGAAAAGGACCCAAAATGACACAGACACTAACGACCCTAAGCAAACGAAATGACAAGAAAATAGACTAGCGAAGACACCGACACAGAAAGACATAAACCATCAACCAAGGAAATCATGTTCCATCCAGCATCCAGGAAGCCTTATAATCTTCATTATTGTCAAAACCTTATAATACTTTTCTCATACTCTCTATTCCTGTTACTTATCTACACATCAGAGAAGTGATGAAATATACTCCACTTTTTTACAAGTCTAGAAAACAGAGTTCATTATCAAAACTTGACAGAACTGATGAAGGGTTGAATTTGGATATACCCAAGCACGAGTTTTGGTTACTCAACTACATTGTTTTCTCACTGATATGTATGCCGTTTGGATCGAATCTACAAACGCAATAAACAATTTTATTGTATAAAAATAATTTACTCCATTAATTAAAAATTTTGAGCAACAAGGTCGCAATCATTTGTATTGTGTTTCTGTGTAATCTCTTTGTACGATCAAGCCCGTTTGACTCTTTAATCTAGGCCATAAGAAATATTTATATATTCAATTTTTTTATTCTAAAAAGGTACACAGTTAAATTAAAAAAAAAAAAAGAAAAAAAGATAGCTGATTTTTTGTACATTTTTTTATTTTTAGTCAATAAACATTGTCAAAACAATCTTGATGACACTGCAAAATAGCGACATAGAACATTTACTAATCTATTTATTTTTTATATACAAAAAGGGAGACAGAGGAGATGGGGGAATTTAAGAGAGGGATTAATGTGGTTTGAACTTTGGTCTGCTGTTCGGAAATTTGAACATCCAATTATTACAGTGCAATTCGAGCTATAATTTCACTTTATATATGGTAAAAGAACAAAGGAAGGAAGAATGCTGGGGTCTTCTTTTTTTTTTTTTTCCTTGATCCCTCCAGCCGCACCTGTAAGCCTTAATACTACAGTGTGTATTGATTTATGTTTAAAGTTTGATGTTACAATATATAAATAGTACATCGACTCAAATTTTATTATTTAATTTTTCATTACGAGGAAAGTTCTTCATATATAATTAAAAAAAACATGATAACAAGAGCAGAAGAGGGTAATAAAATGTAACATGCGTTTGGACTTTAAAAATCAAAATCAATTTATATGTAATAGATGAACTGCCCCGAATTTATATTTAGTTTAAGTAATAATAATAAACAACTAATTGTAGGAGCACACGTGTAAGCTGGAGGTGGGCACGTGCCGAGCTGGAGCAAGACACGTGCCCGTGCCTTAACGTCCGGCGTCACGTGCGGACAAAGATACACCCGGCATGATCAATACCGCAGCCCCCCTTTTTAAACCCTTTCTTGACGCATCATACCCTTTCGGTTACACCCATGCATTTTATTTTTTCATTCTAAATTTCATTTTCTATATTTTTTTCATTATAAATTTCATTATTTTTTGCAGCTTTTTTTTTCATTATTTTTTACACCCATGCATTTCTTTTTTAATTTTTCATTTTCATTTTCTATACTAATAAAACATATATGAGTTGGAATTAATGCGTACATGTACTCACTTGAAGTCGGAACGGAAGGTGACACCTTCTGAAGATAATACTGCTGTGAGTGCACCAAAATGTGTGCAAATCATAGTTATATATGTAAAGTGTTTGAAAAAAGTGCAGGTTGTGCAATTATTAATAATGTCAATTAATAATAATTGTTGGCAACAAGTTATGCTAGAATTAACTGCATTCAATTCATCGCAGGTCGGGTTCATAATTCCTCTAAGATTTACAGCGAAACAAGTAATATTTTCTCTGGAAAAAAATTAAAAAAAAATCTCCTTTTCCACTCTCTTTGAAGGGGTATATATAGGCAAGCCTCTAAGTGGAGCACTTCGGGGCATGTTCTCCACGCGTCAATCCTAGGTGACTTGTAATGTCCACATGGCATCCCTGTCCGTTCACGTGTATGACTCGGATCATACGCTGCCACTTAAGTTGTCCAATTTGTCTTTCTTGAGATCAGTCACCACAACTAACCAAAGTAATATGTCTGATTTTTCACCAACAACAATAATAATAATGTCGGTAAAAGAAAATGCGTTTTACAAAATCTCGATTTTGCATTATGACATATATAGCATCATTTTAAGCATTTTGAAAATGTCAAGAACCTAAAATTCAAATGTCTTGAATGATAAAATTAACTATATAGGCTAATATATCATTAATTGCCATTCTTTACATTTTATTGATTAAAAAGCACCCCCGGCTGCATAATTAATTTTTCTTCATTTTCTTCTTTGTCAACCTAGATTTCTACAGCTTAACTGGTTCGAATAAGGTAGAAGGTAGAAGTCGTAAATAAGTAAATTGCATTTTCTTATAAATCTCTCTTTGGTACTTGGCAATCATTTTGAGATTTGTTCAAGGTCATTTTTGTCCGAACAAATGTTTCTTTTTTTATTTTTTTTTTTGTCCGAATAAATGTATCTTAAATACACATACAAACGGTTACAGAAAAAGGGACATTTTTGCACATACACTTATTTTTAGACATTTCTTACAATTTCCTCTATAAATTTATGCAGATGATATGAATTTCCAGAGTGCTTTACTTTGTCTTTAAAGCGATCATTACAAGCAATTTCCTCTAGAAATTTATGTAGATGATATGAATTTGCAGGGTGCTTTACTTTGTCTTTAAAGCAATCATCACAAGCAGGCATGTTGCAATAGCAGCGATACTATATTTTATTATTCAACAAAATTTGTTTCATTCACAGCTACGAGTATAGTGAAAAGTTTCAAAAAACTATTGTGAGTCCCAAAAATCTTATGTGGGTTCTCCCATGTAGTGTGTATGGGAGAACGACACGTGTCTAAGAAGGTTCTTGAACATTATTAATGAGTATAGAAGAGTCCAAACCTTTTAGCGCTGCCGGCCAATGACACATGTATGTCGTTCATGTGGATGCAAGCCAATGGGATCAATATATAACTAAGACTCACCAATAATGAGATTAATTACTTTTTTTTATTGGTCCATATTCAAAATGTAGGCCAACAGATAGCGATAGTGATGCTAGAAAATTTTTATAAAAGAGTCATTCAAATGCGAACAACTGAATGTGTCTATTTTACTATTATTATTATGGAAAATTTTAATCACAAACTGACATTAATTAGGCTAGATAAGTTACAGTGACGAATTGGGATATATATTAATATGAGGTTACAATAGTAAGATTCTCATTTTGAAGGGAAAGAGAGAGAGAGTAAGATTCCTTGTTTCTCTAATTACACGTGGTTTGTATGAATACACGCTACATATACTCCAAATACATGTATGGTGCATCGATATAGACCATATGAAGTGAGATGTTTTGTGACAAAACCTCCAAGAGGTTTTTGAACAATTTCAAGTGTTCATTTGACTGTAACGAATTGCTGCAAATATTCATGCTATACCCAAAAGAATTTTTCCTTTTGCAAGCAAAAATAGACCAACCTTGGTTCCATACATACATGCATTCAGAAAAGTTGTTGGGCTAGAAAGTTTTCATTCAGACAAGTATGAATGAAGTGAAAATCTAGTTCTGTTTTCCTACCAAAAAGGCTGGCATGGACCAATAAAGGAGAGATATGAGACTGTTTGATTCTCATAATGAAAGTGAATTATAAAGCATCCACACCAGTGTTTTTAAGCGTAACTTTCTACATAAGCAATAAAGTAGGTTTTTGTAATGGTTAAGTGCCATATAAACATGTTAAATTTAGCTATTGATTTTTAGCACATTGGTGGTGTTAAATTTTACAATTAAAATCTCACTTTTAAGTCAAAAGTGGGTCATAGCTAAAATAATTTAACCTATAACCAATATAAAAAATTAAATAAAATAAAAATGATTGACCATATAGGTTGTTAAAATTGTTCTTAACTTTAACAATAAAGTTAACAAGTTATTAAAAATATTTATTTAATAACTTCGTTGGCACCACTAATTTAGCTATATTTTTAAGTTGTTAATTAACAATTTTATAACTTGGTTTAACACCCAATGTCAATGCTCTAATGAGCTGAAATGAGCATTAAAAAATTAATGAAAATTTGAAATGCATGATTATATATGAGTAGTAATCAAATTACTAGTTAAATAAGTATTAGGTAAAATTTTAATTTGGTGATATAATGATTATCAAACAAGCTTATTCATCCATGTTATAATTTAGCAACGTGATGACTGGAGGTCATTTTTGTGGGCGTCAATCAGTAGGGGATATTTATCTACGATATATGTGACGTGGAAGAATACAATAGGCCCATTTACGCACGCGCCAACGGCGTTTGGTTTGGTACAACGTCGAAATCCGCCAGCATGGCAAACAGACAACAAATCAAACTTTTAAAAAGTAGTTAAAATAAACCAAAAAGAATTAAAAATTCATTTAAAATATGGTTTGAATTATGCATATTGCAAGGCCTTAACACATAGGAACAAGAAGAGAGTCCAATAAATTGCTAGTGAATTTCAATGCTAGAATTTCTCCTTTGGTCTCTTCTTCAATTTCATGTACGGTGGCGGTGGTGGTGGGACGTTGCTGAATGGGCGGCGGAGTATCCGAGAAGGAGGACGATTTGGCAGAGTTGCCTCCATGTCTTGTTGGAGTGAGACTGGTTGATGCTCCTGTTCTTTTCTTTGTCGTTTCGCATAAGGCTTTTCGGGCCAAGGTTGAGTCGCTTCTCCAGCTCGCGGTGGCGGCGGCAGAGAGCGAGGCTTGTGATCGAGGACTTGTTGCTGACCTTAGCAGGAGGTTCGAGTTTTTGAAGCATGTTTATAAGTATCATTCCACAGCAGAAGATGAGGCAAGAGTTTCTTGTTTACGTGTTTGCTTAGGAAGTTTTTGTTGTTTTCGTTTAAACTGTGAAGTTGTAGTTGGGAATTCTTGATTATAATTAGAAACTGGGATTGATGGTGGCTCGTTTGAGAACACCAATTGGGTTCTTGGAGTG
Source organism: Nyctanthes arbor-tristis (assembly GCA_963692815.1). Classification (NCBI taxonomy): domain Eukaryota; kingdom Viridiplantae; phylum Streptophyta; class Magnoliopsida; order Lamiales; family Oleaceae; genus Nyctanthes; species Nyctanthes arbor-tristis. Next base: position 20,402 of record CAVNYN010205094.1, on the reverse strand, counting down.
AAACATAGAAGAATTAATGGTGGCTCATTTCAGAACACCAAACAGGATTCTGAAGCCCTTTCACAAATTCAATTGCTCATATGAGCATTCTGGTTTCCATCCTAAAAGGTTTAACGAAAATAATCCAAATCCTTGATAGTTATTAATTTTTTCCACATTAAATTGTTGAGAGATTTTACATTTATCATTTACGGATAGCGAATTGATGATTTCGCAGTGTAATAAGAGGATGAACTTGAATGAGAAAGATATCATTATTGACAGAGTCCCCATTTCTACAAGGTTGTCTGATAGGAACTAAGGAAGAAGTTGACTTTGGTACATTGTAGAATATGCTTTTCTTAAACCTATCTAATCAACGTTAATATTCATGGTACAATTAGGGGATTTTTACTGAGGTAAAATGATTTTAGTGAATGCTTCCGTTTCAATAGTTCAACTCTGCGTAATATTTCTTATCGTGTTTTTCCTTTCTGATTGAGGAAGAAGGGTACTAGCTTAATATTTGCAGCTGATTTTAGGAGTTTCTGTCAGGTAATCTTTCTGGCACTGGATGCACAAGTGAAGAATGTTGTGGCAACTTATGCACTCGAACACAAATCCATCGATGAAAATTTCAGAGAAATTTTCCATTGCTTGGATCAGCTGATGAACAAGAACGATGACATTCCTAGGACGTTCCACAAGCTCCTATGTTGCGTAGGTACAATCCAGGAAATAATATGTCAGCATATGCTGAAAGAAGAGAAGCAGGTGACAACCTATTACCTTAGCTTTAAGTACAGCAATCTAGGAAGCTTATATATTTGAAGACAATATTCTCACACAGAGATGTGAATACAGGTATTTCCTCTGCTCATGGAGAAATTTTCGGCCACGGAGCAGGCTCAGCTTGTCTGGCGGTATATGTGTATTATTCCTGTCATATTACTGGAAGAGTTTCTGCCATGGATGACTTCTTCACTTTCTTCAGACGAACAACTAGATGTTCTTAGTTGCATTGAGGTTATTGTGCCAAAAGAAAGACTACTTCAAGAGGTAGATCCTCATCTGGTTTCAGATATATTTATTTCTATTAGAGATTTCTGTGCTTAACAGTTTGATTTTCATCTTATAGGTGATTCTTTCTTGGCTTGGGAATAGTAAAAGATCTTATTCTAAAGGCCTTGGTAACTACGGAAAAGGAATTTCTTCTAAGATTCACTCTGAAGAACATCGACTGAAGAAAGATTCTTCCATATGCAAGAACCCCTTTGAGGACATTCATTTTTGGCATGCTGCCGTCAGACGAGATTTTAACGAAATTCTGGAGGAATTATATGAAATAAAATGCTCAAGCAGTTTTTCAACCTTAGCTTCAGTCATGACTCAGCTAAGATTTATTGCAGATGTCCTCATCTTTTACAGGTAACGACACTGGTGGTTAGTGAAGATCAACTCCACATCCTGACCGAGGATGAATCAAGATTTGATTTTCAACTAACTGTGAAACTTGCATGTAGAAACTTAGGCTTGAGTCATATTGGGACGGTGTCAAGTACCTCTCCTCAATGGCACTGTCATCTATGATGGTACGTACGCCCGCTTTTGTAGGTGGAAATTACTGGAAGGAAAATTTTAGGCTTGCCAAAGACTCTTTAATTAATGTAATTCTTTGTTCATGTCTGCATGTATATTAATTATTGTTATTTTTTTGTGCTTTTCTTTGTTGATTACAGCATCTCTTTGGACCAAATCTTTTTCCCAGAGCCAAGTGGACATGCCGAAAGCATCCAATCTCCTTGCAGCCAACTCATTGATCAAAGTCAAATTGAAGATCTTCAAAAGATTCTGTTCTGTGAACTTCAAGACACAACACAAATGAGCAGCTTTGTCGAGAAACTGTGCAAGAAACTGGAGTCATTTGTGTGGGTTTTCAGCAGAAACCTGGATTTCCTAGAAGACGAGGTGCCTCTCATTTTTCCTTTAAGTACCCTTTATCATATATTTGATATTTCTAGGTTCAATGGTTCATTTAGTTACCAGATTGGTATCTTATTTTGTCATTGCTGATAGATTATTTTATGTTGTCGACTGAGGATTTCTGTTAATATTGGAATTGCCTAATAGTTGAAGATCAGTGTTTTTGCTTTCAGTAACTTCACTTTGCAGTGTCTTCCAGGTTTTCCCTGTGGTTACCAAAAATTGCACACAAGAAATGCAGCTGTGGTTAATCTATACCAGCCTTCAGAAAATGCCACTTGGACTGCTCAGATGTGCGGTTACTTGGTTCTCTGCGCATTTAACTGAGAACGAGTCGAGCTCCTTTCTAGAGAACATAAAGATTGGAAGTCAAGTGGCCAACAGTCCTTTTGCATCTTTGCTCTATGAATGGGTTCTTATAGGCTGTTCAGGTAAATCTTCTGTGGCAAATTTTAGGCAAGATTTGCAAGAACTATTCAGTGGAAGAAGCTACTACTTGACTGAGCAAATCAAGCAGGAAACCGTGTTCTCGACTTCACAATTAAAAATACCACTCCCTAGCAAATATAACCTTGAGCTACTAAATCTGTGGTCAGATTTGAAGATGAAGAAAAGTTTGGCTAATCCCTTACCTACTGTCTTCGTCCCAACTGAGAAGCACGGAACCTCTTCTTCTGGTGTTATACATCTGAATATATTCTTTCCTCAGCCGTCTAGACAAATATCCTATAGTCAAAAACATATTGCTGAGCATAGTGCATCAACCACCTTTCTAAATCTTGAATCAAGACCGATGGATCATGTATGATACATCCACAAAGCTCTGATAAAAGATATGGAATCTCTCGTCTCGCTTTCAGCTAACATGGGTGCAAATGTTGGGCTTCTTGGGGAGTTTAAAAAAAGATTCCACCTTTTGCATAATATATATCAGATTCATAGCAATTCAGAGGACGAGATTGCTTTTCCCGTTCTCGAATCTAGGGAAGCACTCCAGAACATCAGCCATTCTTACTCAATTGATCATAAATTGGAGGCCAAACAATTCGGGAAAATTTTCATTATTTTAAATGAAATCTCAAAGTTGTCCCTGGACATCAATTGTGACCAGATAAAACTAAAGCACCAGCAGTTGTGTTTCAAGCTTCAGAATAGATGCGTATCCATGCTTAAAGTGCTATCAGATCACATACATCGTGAGGAAGTCGAAATTTTTCCACAGTTCAGAAAATTCTTCTCCATTGAGGAACAAGAAAAGATGGTAGGACACATGCTTGGAAGAACAAGAGCCAAATATCTGCAACAAATGTTGCCCTGGTTAATGGCGTATTTAACGCCCGATGAGCAGCATGCCATAATATCTTTATGGAGCAAGGTTGCCAAAAATACGAAGTTTGATGAATGGCTAGGAGAATGGTGGGAAGGCATGAAAGGATGTGATGTGGCTAAAGTTGAAAAGGGAGCAAGATCGTCTCCGTTGGCCGCTAACGCACTGGAAGTTGTTTCAATGTATTTGCCGAAAGGAGGTACTAAAAGCCAAAAGAATTGGTGTGACAGATGGACCGAAGTTTTGCCAAAAGAACTTACCTTCTACAAGTCTCAGCATTCTGGATATCTCAATGGTAATATAGCAAACTGTGAAGGAAAAGATGGTTATCAATCTCAAAATTCCATGGAATCTTGTGACAAGGTTGACAAGAAGACATACAAGGAAACAAAGGATCCCCGTCCAGACGATGAACCTGTGAAGCAGCTTGTAAATTGCGAGAAGTTGGACCTTCAGGAGCACCCTCTAATCATGAATCAAGAGGAGCTAGAAGCTACAATAAGAAAAGTATCTCGCGACACTACTTTGGATCCTCAAATGAAATCACACATAATCCAGAACCTGCTGATGAGGTACAGTAGTAAATTTTTTCCTGGATTTTTCTTTGGAACTAATACTTTAGGAGGGATCAAGACGATATTCGTATGAAACTACCACCACGTGGGTGAAATGTGTGGATAAAGATGATGTCGGACTAACTTAGAATATAATTTAGTTGATGTTTTTGACTTTGTTATTTGACCTGTTCTTACTGTCATCCAGTCGTTGGATGGTAACACAACAGATATCTCATCAAGAGGCCGCTGAAGCAGCAGCAACTGACAAGGGAGAAATTCCAGGTCGAAGCCCATCTTATCGAGATTCTCTCAAGTCAACTTTTGGTTGTAAGCACTATAAGAGGAACTGCAAGATTCTTGCCCCGTGTTGCAATGTGCTATACACGTGCATACGGTGCCATGATGATGCAGCTGATCACTCTATAGACAGGTTAGATTCATTCAACTCCTCTGTACTTTATTCTCTTGTTTACACAGAAAGAAATTCTTGTCTTTCGATGAGCAGAAAAACCATAACAAACATGATGTGCATGAAATGCTTGGTGCTTCAACCTATCGGGCCAAAATGTTCAATTTCTTCCTGTGATGGCTTCTCCATGGGAAGCCATTACTGCCCGATTTGCAAACTGTTCGATGATGACAGGTGAATAATACTTATACAGCTCTAAATAGTTTAAAATCAATCTTTTGTTTGAATACTGACATAAGAGAATTTTTCTAGGCAAATCTACCACTGCCCTTACTGTAACTTGTGCCGGCTTGGAAAGGGATTGGGCATCGATTACTTTCATTGTATGAAATGCAATGCTTGTATGTCAAGGTCTCTCTTTGTGCATGCATGCAGAGAGAAGTGCGTTGAAGATAACTGCCCAATTTGCCATGAATATATTTTTACATCAAACTCGCCCGTAAAGGCATTGCCATGTGGCCATTTGATGCATTCTGCATGTTTTCAGGTATCACGCTCCTCTTAAGAATTCTTAATTTCTTGTAAACTTGTGCTATCTTTTTGTCTACTTCTAACGTCTTGATTCTGCTTCTAGGATTACACCTGTACTCATTATACCTGCCCAATTTGTAGCAAATCACTCGGTGACATGCAGGTATATGTTATTTCTTCTTTGCCGTCTTTTTTGCTTTTGCAGGTCGAGTCCATTTTGTTTGATGCTTTAGAGTAATATTTCATAATAGTAACATCGTTCCTTTCAGGTTTATTTTGGAATGTTAGATGCTCTGTTGGCTGAAGAGAAAATTCCAGAGGAATATTCAGAGAAAGTCCAGGTTGGTAAAGTTTTATATACATTCCAATGCGACATTCTTAGAATCTTATATACTTGGCTAAGGTTCCAAATTGACCATCTCCCTTTACACAGGTCATACTGTGCAATGACTGTGAGAAAAGGGGAATGGCAGCCTTTCACTGGCTCTACCATCTAAGTGCCCTCGCTGTGGTTCATACAATACCAGGCTTATATGACTCAGATCATCAGCAAGTTGGGATGTTTAATCTTTACTTGTATTGAAATAAATAAGACATGTCTGATTCATAGGTCCTGTATGGAACCTATTGGTTTTCTCAGTTAAGACAATCTATTTCATCTATATGTCTCCATTCTTTCATTAGACACATTTTTGAAGTCTGATTCACTTGTGCACTATTTTTTCACCAAGTTCAGTTTTTTAAGTTTGATAGTTTTCTTCAGATTATGCTTGTTATGCTCTTCTATTCAAGTTCTACTATATTCTTTCGACTTGTCCTTCCTGTTCTGGACGACACGTTCCTCTGTAATCCTACCACTTGAGGCACCAATTTCATCTCTAAATTCACCATCCAACTTTAACATCCTAGCCTATTTACCTTTTGCTTTTCGATTCATCCAGCTTTTCTTCATGATATTTCGTCTATCCACTTCTGTCATGCTAAAGTTACAGTTCCAAATAAATTCGGTTCTCTGGACCAGACAGAACCCGTGTACACCAGCATAGATTATAACCTAGATTATACAGTGTATCCAATCTGTGTCTTAAAACAGAAGAAGAATGAAAAAGGGAATAGTTAACATAGGACCTTCATGTGTATGTGAGTGCTTTCCCATAAAAGTTATTTTAGTCTGGGAACATTCTGTAAATTTGACAAAGTTATGTTTATATTTGCAGCAGATATTCCTTCAAAAATGAAAATATTTGCAGCAGATATTTCAATGGGAACAAACAAAGAAATAATACGAGTTCCTTGAGAAAAGAAAAATAAGAGAAGAATACATAGATGAACTTACCTATCTAGCCTTAATCTATAAGAAACTGAAGAATAAAAATCACCGATATCCGAAGCCATTTTCTGCCGGTATCTGCTTCAAATTGATTTTCTTTATTATCAGTTAACACTGGTAAGGCTGAAACATGCAGCAGCATTCTTCAGTTCATTCTCCGTCATTTGCTCAATGGTATGTCTTGAGTCTTTGATTGATGATTCCGAGCTGCAAACGAATTGAAATTCCATAATTAAGCAAATGTGTTGCTTCAGATCACACAAAAACTTCATTAGAAGAGAATTATGTTAAACTCAGTCCGATAAAGAAATTTAGTACCTCGATTCATATGCCTCCCTCGAACCAATGTAGGATTGCCGGTCATCAATGGTGTCAAAAAAGGGCTTTATCTCATCATAATCTTGAGCCATTTCTTGTTGAACAGAGAGAAAGTCTGGTGTTGTCAACGCAGAACTGGCATTGTTTTTATGGCTGTTATTATTACTGTATGTTTGTTGAATCCATAAACTATTGACAATGGATTTTTGCTTGGAATCGAAAATGTTAATGTCATAATTAGCAGGATTGGCATTGTCGGAGTAGGTATGTGCAGCCACTGCACGGTAGGATTGATGAGGATTATCTTGATGGACAAGTGACAAAGAATTGTCAAGAGTTGGCACTCCTGATTGTAAATGTGAGAGGGGCTGATCATCAATATCTGCGAGTTGATGATTTTGATGAAAAAATGCAAGTTGGGCAAGAACAGAACGAAGTTCCTCTTCGCAAGCTTGGATTTGGCAATACAGCTGTTGTATCTCTACCAGACATCCATAAACGGGGAATCTGTCTCGCATGTTGGCTTGGTACTTGATGGACCTCATCGCCAAAACTCTCTGAGTCGGGTCGAGTGGTTTTAGTATTTTCAAGATATTCTTCACCCCAAAGAGTTTATGCACATTCTGAAATATTTTGGGTTGATCAGCTGGGAAATGTGGTGCAAGAGAACAATCAGAAGTGCACCTCCTCCTTTGATACTTGCACGCGGCACAGGCCTGGTTAGTGCCACTCTTAAGGGTCATTCTCGAGACAAGACATACAATCAATCTAAGTTTATATCATCGATCGGCTAGGGTCGGAAAGAAGAAATGGTTACAAGAGAAGGGGAAAAGATATAGTGTAGTTTGCTTGGGAAAATGGAAAGACTGAGTAAAAATGGAAAATGAGCTATGGAGAGAGAGTCCTAATTTTGAGGGGGCATTCGTGGTGAGGGCTAAATCTCAGTTACACACATGATTGCATGGTTTTTCTTTGAATTTGAGTTTTCAAGTTGGTTATACTTGGGTTTTAAAAAGGCACCTGCCTTTGGATAAGTGGGTTCATTCTCAACTTCTTCCTTTATTTTCGCTGGGATGGGAAATTCTGCCAAATTCCTTTTTTATTGTTAAATAATTATGTCTTATATTTTTGTCATTTTTAACAGATGTTTTATAAAATAATATACTTCAAATAATAATAAATTTATGAATTTTGATTTTTTCTAACTTTCAGATATTCCTCTTCAATTATGTTGCACTATGTTAGAAGGCAATAATTGGCGCTATTAAGTGTCAGCAACTAGTGTTAGATGAATCTCAGTCACTTTTACGACCGGTATAAAACATAAATTTAAGAACCAATGAATGAGTCAATGAGGCCTTAACCCATTTGGTTAGAGGGCTAAAATTGAAGTCCTAAAACGTAGAGGTTTCAGGTTCGATTCCCCCTATGTGGGAGTTTGTCGATATTTTTATATGTACCTTATAATCTCTTGTATAGGAGTTTGCTTTCCTATTGTCTCACGTATAGAGGTTTGTAATATTAATTGATTTCTGTACACTATGTTTCAAAATGATATATATCCGTATGCATTTATACTGCTATAATGCGAATTGTAATTATACTTCAAAAAAAACGAAACCACTGAACCACTTTAAGATTAGGTTACGTCCTATGATACACCCAAGCTCAGCTCAACCCAGGAGATTGCCCGTGATATGGCCAACTCGGGCATTATCACCATGGCTGGCATGGGATCTCTATTTTCACTCTCTAGTCTGTATCTCAAGAACTAAAGCCTGGGTTGCCAAAAGTCTTGAAACTAAGAAAAACATGGCCAAGATATTATTGCACACCATATATATTCAGCAAATTGAGTAGACAAAACTTATAGAGAGCAAATAATAATATCGGCTATGTTCTTTTCGACATCATACTTGACACCAACCTATGCAAAATTTTTCCCAACGAAAACTGAGAAACAGAGACGGTCACCTAGGACCCAAAGCGTCGAGATCTGATTTTATACATTACTTGTATCATAAAACAATTAGAGATTTGAACCTAGGTACAAGAATTTCCTGTGTACAATTGTCGTACGTATGCACCATCCAGGACTGTTCCAATTGAGATTCCGACTTTCACATGCTCCAAGTCCAATCCTTGAACAAAAAACCTGGTGCTTGTTATGTTTTTACGGATCTCTCAGTCTTCGACCATATCCGATTGGAAACATGCTGGTGAAAACACCAAACGCACACGCTCACCATCACTCTGTAGTCATGAGGGCCGAAATCTATTTCTGATTTTCCAATCTTCAAATGTAACATTTTCAAAACTTTCCTCTTCTGTAGATAATTAGATCCTCTTTCTCTTCACTATATAACAGAACTCTGGACTTTATAATACAATTCTGGCTTGGCATCACTGTTGTAAGTTCAAAGGGTAAAGCTTTTGCAAGCTCAGCTCAGAAGTTGGCCAGCCAGAGATTGTGAGTGCATCACCATGCAAGGTTTAGACCACGGCCGACGCTGAACCCCACATCTTTACTGTCTCAACTTTAATATTGTACTAATTTACAGCTTCGAAAAAGAGGACCTGGGGTTGCAGATGACCCTTTTCACACATTGTAAGAGATCGGAAGAGCAGCCACCAATTACCTAGAGACATATAGCAGACATCAATGACAAAGTACAAACAAGAGAATGACATAATACACAGCAACTGTCTTGCCATTATACCTTGACAGTTTTGTCATCATACATAACCCACTGTTCATGTTCGTGACTGTAGGCAAAACAATGATAGTGCTGCCCGTAATAGCAAACCTAAGGATGACAAAGTTCAAGAAAATATAGAAAATAATCAGGTAACCTTGAGTCAAGAATGAAATATTGACTTAAAAATCTTGATTGACATAGAATGCTAAGGTATCTTGAAACTTATGGTCCTCTCTATTTTTTAAGAAAATAATAGCCCATGTTTGCAAATCAATTCTATTTTTAAATAAAAATTGGTCAAACTAATCACATCTACATATTTCATGGGACTTGCATGTACTGAACAAATCTCCACCACTCAATCCCACTCATTTCCTCTCATATTACTCATTATATAACTCATTAAAATGAATTTGCAAACAGGCACATAATCTGTTTTAAGTGAATACATGGTTTCTTTCAGGCACAGTTAGCTCATTTATCCACACAAAAGATAAGCAACATGCAGATAAGCAAGTTTTCCTATACAGTAGCTCCCGCAGACAATTATGGATCAGCCAAGGGGCAATGTCTTTGCAAAAGATTGGAACCATGCATATTTCTAGTGCAAAGATAGACATGCAGAAGAAAAATAAAGCTCCCACTAGGTTTATAAGGTTTAATCATCACTAATATATAAAAGAGTGAATGAGGAAAAAACTTTTGATCTCCCTTTTCACCCTTAAATATTTTTTAAATTCCTTGTTTGCCCCCAACTCATTAATTAAAAAGAAAAAAAATACTGTTCGTATTATTTGAACTTATTGCATTGGGTGTCAACAATTTATTTGGATGTGCACCATTGATATATTTTCGGAATGAATTGTTGCATACTACATTGTTAACATATGTACATTATAATTAAATAATGATTAAGACGATTATTTTACCCTTTCATTATTTAATTTAATTTAATTTTTTCTTTTTATTTTTTGGGAGTCAATGACCATATTATTTTATCTTTTCACTACATAATTCATATTTTTTTCTTTTATTATTATTATTCAAATCTAAATAAAAAAACAACATTTTACATCTTTGTTTAGTGACACTTTGGAAAGAATTTTTGAATTCACACACGTTGTAGTTACTAATAAATTGGAGGAACTTACATTTCCTCCATTAATTACACATCGCATATGAATTGAAGTTGAGATGGAAGATCAAAATTAGGTATAAGTCCACATATTTTTCAAGTATTTGAAACCCATATATCATCAAAAAGGAATTAGCTTACGTGTTTAATGTTCTTTTTAAGTTTTTGAAGTACCAAAACACTCCTCAGGCCCCCCCCCCCCCAAAAAAAAAAAATGCCACATAATGAAAACATTAACAAATGTTGGCATTGATATACGTATTGTGAATATCGCGACTGAAGTGAGAAATAAACGCGAAGTAAAAATAGATAATTGATTAGAGCATATGAGAAAAGAGAGTGACAATATCAAAGAAAAAAGAACCGCTATACAAATCTAGCAATTGTTAGAATTGCATGGTTTCAAGGCTACTTGAAAATCTCCTTGAAAAGTCACAATTGCTAAAGTCGAACTCGAAAATTATAAATTGAGCACTTATTTGAATACATATTTATCCACTTTAAAATTAAAACTGGTTTTCATATCCCATGTATACAAAATTCTAATAAAATGTAGAATTTTGCAGTTATAATTTATAATTCACATAAGACGTGCGACACACATTGTTATTACTGGTAGAAGAAAGTATTGGAAATCGGAACTATATATAGAACTAAGAAAGCGTACCACTGAAACCAAGCAATGTTTATTTTTTGGATCAAGGCCTCGATAAAGGACACTAATATCAATCTGTGTTGATAAAGCCACCAACGTTGCTGTTATGTCTTCAATACTCTCACTGGTATTCTGCCAACCCAGAACTACAAAACACAGAAATATATACACATTAGTGGTATATGGTAACAAAACTGTGATTCTATTTACTGAGCCACCATTTTACAAGACACAAACAAATCATGCAATTATAAATGAAATTGGAAAGCCACCTGTTGTGAAAACATGAGGTGGGGTTGAGAGGATATGGTGAATATAGTTTAGCTTCCCACAGCCACCATCCTCTGGATCACAAGCTAATTGGTGATTCATCTCAACAAGGTTTAAAAGCTCATCAAAGGCAGTTTCTGGGCACATAACCTATACATGGCAAAGATGAAAATTTTGTTTGAGCATTTCACATATTGACCATCCGCAAAAGGTTCATCTAAATTCTCTGGTTCACCCCATCAGTATAAGCACTACAATAACGGAGCCATTTACTCCCCCCCCCCCACCCGGGATGAGCCCCAGATATATGAAGGAATTGTATACAAGTATGTCTATAGGTGATATACCTTCATTGTTCTGAGAGCACTGGCATTAATATTGTGAAAGAAAGATGTGTACTTCAGGTATCTGGACTCCAATCCACAGTTGTAGCAATTCATTCTTTCCAATACATCCATTCCAAAGAGAGAATGTGCAACACAAGAACCATTTGTGCAATCCCAGGATCCCAGAGAGTTGCTATCTACTGATTCAGTATCAGTCACAGCAGGTGCAGGAGTAAATGATTGATGCAGACAATCAAACACAACTCCGAGCACTTCAGAAGCATCATTCATCTGACCCTGAAGATTATCATTATATTAGTGTTTTTTTCTTTCTTTTTATTTATTTATTTTTTTAGCGGTGGTGGGAGTGGGGTGAAAATGTCAGAGTAATTATCTTTCAAAAAACAAAGAAATATCTTGCTTTGTGAAGTGACTTGCCTCCTGGAAGAAATTGCTATCAGGATACAGATTGCTTAGAGCAACTCTTAGAGAAGTAGGGGCAACAGCTTCTCTTCCGATATGTACCGTGGCCTTGCTTAGAGCAATGAAGATGTCATATAAAGCACATATGACACATGGATAGCCAACATGAACATGCTCTGTTGATCTCCTCAAAAATTCATCTCGGAAACGTCTTAAATGCCACAAGGACTGAAAACAAAAGAAGTACATCCTCAAGCCGAAGGAAAGATATTGCTTTCAAGACTGATAAACAAACAAGAACTCAAAGTGAAACTACAAAGTCTAAGATGCACTCTAGCTCCAACCTGTATTATGACATTGAGAAAGCAATTATATTCACCAACTTCATTTTTCAGCCCACTGCCATATCTCTCTGTCCCATTAACACTAACACTTGGAACATCAGTAGAAGAAACACCTAAATAATTGGTTTCTGGCAGCTTCTTTTCTGGCATTGCAGAACCCAATGTCGAAGGCAACTTTTGATGCGCATTAAATGTGTCTGGTAACAAAGCACAACGTTTAATAGTATAAACAACTTGACGCATAAGAATGCAATTTCTTCTGCTTAATTTGCTTCTATATGTACTAAGCTAGAGCTAACTTGAATAAAGTACAGATCGTGGGTTTAAATATGAAAATAGCAGCAGTAGACACAATTACATCAAAATACCAAACCTTCCAAATTGAACTTCTAAAACTTGGCATTCCAATGCATCAACTGCAACTTTGGGTCGAGGAAAAGATACAGACAGTGTTCATTGTTTGAAAGAACTATTTACGGCTTCAACCTGAATCTCACTTCATGTGAGGCTTTGTAAAATGCCCCAAAACCCACCCCTTAAGTGCCATTTGCGAGACCTACACATCAATTTAGTGAGGCTTACAACTTGAGAAAACTAAGTTTTTGCCTATTTTTCTTGCATTTTCTGGGCATTTTAATACCAGCCTCAGCTTTCTGGTTCCCTTTTCTTTTGTTTTTTAGATATATTTATTTAATGTCTCGTTTGCAAGTTACATGGCTTTGCTAATTTATAGATCTTTTAAGGTTTTGTACCATTTATCATGAGCATACTTTTGCATTTTATGTTCTAAATTATTTATTGGTCCATCTTTTCTAATTTATTTCAGAGGTAAAACTCCTTGTACCCTATTAAAATTTGCTTTAGAAGTCCTTTCCTCAAGTCAGCTAAAATTTACGGAACGCAATTAACAGTTGGCTGACTTATTTGCCAGTAAGCTTATATCAGAAATCAGAAACAGGAAAAGTCGACAAGGCACATACCAAGACTTTGCCGTACAGCCTTCTTAAGGTCAGCTTGGAACCTCTCTTCATCATCATCCTCCGCTTGTAACTGCCTCAATGTCTTTGTTCCAGTGTCTACAAGATCATAGTTATCCAATTTCAAGAAAAGTACAAGAAGTAGTACAAGTTATAAATAAATAAAAAGCCGCTATAGGATGTTTTACTAAGAATAAGAAATTTATAAATCCTAGACCCATAGAGAGTATCAGCACTTTGCATTAAAGAATATGCCCGCATAATACAAACATGCAGAAAAAAACTAAGCCTTGTTATCAACAATACACTTGAGTCAAGTGAGGTTTCAAGAAACGACTCAAGTACCAATTCAAGTTTCCCTCTCAACACTGTGAGGCTCACACCTCAAATTACTGAGGCTTGACTGAAATATGCATGTATCTTTCTTGCCTTTCCTAGACATCCTCAGCTTTTTTGGCTATTTTGTGCATAGCATCTCTTTTCCGCCTTTTGTAACATTTGCATTTGCAAGTGGAAGAAGAGTCCAAAGACACGAAGGGCAACCAATTATAATTGCATTTCATTTTAATTGGGTTGTGTGGCACAATCACAGTGACACTTTTTATCAATGTGATATGGCATGTCACATCAAAAAGAAGTGTCAACCTGTGGGTATGCCACATCAATCAATTACAATTTACAATTTGTTGCCGAAATGGACCCTAAATTGATGAAGATGATGAAAATGAAATCAAATATGTTTATTATTCTATTAAGGATGACATATCTAGTAATGATGATATAACAGAATTCCAGGTTATTATGAGCATCTTTTTGTGTTTTTATATTATTTCTGAATTATTTACTAATGTGTGTACAGGTCATTCAACTTGGTACCATGGACGAAGGCAGAGGTTAGCTGGACCAAGCTCAGTCCAAGCCCAACACCCCTTGCCTAGAAGCCAAATTTTTTATCTTCCATCTTATTTATTTATATAGCTAGGCAGCCCAATAGCTAGCTCTTTTGTACATAAGGAATCTGATGTGGGACTCTCTTCTACATAAATCCTTTTGTCGCTCTTTTATAATTGAGAGCACTAGAGTAGGAATACCAACCTAAGACCAATCCACAGCCTTAAGAAGCTTAATAAAAATCTCCCCCACACTATAAACAATCAAACAAAAAGGGGGGAAAAGCCACTCAGAGAAGCGTCCTCCACAAGGAAAGCAGATTGCCATAATAAAAGCATTGGAGCAAATTTCATACCCACTGAAGATTCTCAGCAACCTACCATCGACAAATTTCTCGTATTGGATCATGTTAAGTATCATAGTTAGCAGGTAATCTAACCGAACTTAGGATGATCATACCCAAATGCACTATGTAACGTCATGGTTAGCAACATAAAACTAGTAACATGATATCATTTCTCAAAATTTAACTAGATAAAATTTTATATGCAAATGATTTTAGATGGTTAATGACAAAGAATATCAATAAAGTACTTTAATATCTATCATGTACAAAACTAGATGCATTACTAACAATGATTGAATATTAATCAATTAAAATAAGGGACCTGCTTGGCCTATAGGACTATGACATTATAGAAAACCATTATATCCCTTCGAACTATGACATTATAGAAAACCATTATATCCCTTCGAACCCTTAAGAATATAAATCAGGGAGTATAAGAAGCCAAAGGAATAAACCACATTTTTATGAGGCAATGGATCACGATTCCAATCTCATTCCACCTACCCCACATCAACAACTAGAACTAAATGCAGCATATCAGGAGGGTAATAGCCCAGCCTTTGTAAAAGGCAATATATCACGATCCCCAACAGCTACAACAGAATAGGTAACTTGGTGTAGATGTGTATGTCAGACAGTTTCAGGCTGCAAGAACATTTTCCGCATGGTGCACCAGAATCTGGCCAAAAGTAAACGAGAAACACCCCACCCCACAAAAAAAACCCCCAGCCAAAATTTTTCATCCTGATAATATTCTCAAAATATCCAAACTACCCAATATGGCATACACGACTATAACTCACAGAACTGTATGCAGCAGATGAATGTCGAAGTCAGCACATCATTTCTCCAACTACATTCTCTCTCTTCTAAGTTACAAAATCTGATAATACCAGTCCTTCAAACAGAGTTTTCTCCTTAGTTTTACACAGCCTCTTATACTACTCAGCGGTTTTTGGTTTATCCAAAAAATATTGACTTCTGATTCTCATTTTTATCTTCTCATTATAAATTTACCTGATTTAACACAGCTCAATTACAACCACACATTTCATACTCAATCAATTTTCCACCACTCATCTTATGTCATCATAAATTCTCACTATATTGAGGAAATTACAGCGAGAATCCCCTTCATTTAGCGAAGTCTTAGTTTAGCATGATTGGAAGGGCAAAAATCAAACAAGTTCTTCAAATGACAAACGCCACTGAATTAAGTTTTTTAGCAAGATATATGAGTTGTAAGGCCAAAACTTAAATCCAACACATTGTAATGATCCCTCTGGAGGAGAATTGAATAATCTTAGAAGATAAAATTAGATGCATCAATTTGGCTCTTCATCTAGCGATATTTTGGCTTGTTCACAAAATATTTCCCTAAAGTTGCATCCACCTAATGCATTATACACCCTATAAAGTATAAACACCCAGGTTCCCCCAAAGAGAAAGGCGGGTTTGTTCTTACTAAAACACTGAATATGAAATCCTCATAACAGATCTTATTCGTAGCATTAAAATTTAAAAAAGCTAAGATAAGCTCACAGTCACAGACAATTCTTCAGCAAAAGAATAGCAAATGGCACATCCATGTGGCCATCAAATACATGAATAAGAAGTCCAACCATAAGTCCAACCATGCAAGTGTCACCAAATATAAGAACGTAGATGAAATTTACAAGCAAAGGTGAAAAGAGTTATACGGAGTAAAATGATATTACAATCAAGCATAAGAAATCAATGACAAATATCTGATGCATCCATAAAGAATCTCATCCAAGGTCCTACGAGATAATCAGCTTTCAGAATAACCATTTGATTCAATTCCATGTTAATCCAGCCAGCTCACACCCCCTCTTCCTCCACTATTGGCTTTGTCTACCTCACACAAGACCAAACAAATTCTTAGGGGATAAAGACAAAACCAGCAATCACTACCGGGATCATCAAGCTAAAGATAACAGAATAGTGTGACTAAGCACCTTTAGGAAATATATATAGACACTGTTCTCGTTGTTTTGATACCTTCATAACATCAAAAAGGGGAAAGCACAACCAAAAAGAAATGAGCTTTCCAAAACTTAGTCACACAAATAAGGGAGAATAAATGTAGACCAAAGGGGTCTATAGTTCATCTTTTACAAACACTATATAATTACCAACTCATGGATCAAATTTTGATTATAGAAGGCATTCAATATTTAAAGTAAATCTTCAGAAGAAATACCAATATAACAAACCAAGAAATTGCAATTTTTGCGGGCACATACCACTTTCAACCTGGACTGTGTGCGTAGATCTTAATTGACCAACTTCAGTGTTTTCATTCCCTGAAGATACTGGTTGATACTTTCCATCACTTACTATAGCTGAAGTCTTTTGCCGTCTACCTCTTCTCCTTGAGCTTCGGTCAGAAGGTAAACCACCATCTTTTGGAATCCTTCCATTGTCTAAGCCTGCATCAGATACTATATATGATAGAACTTTCAAAATGTATGGAGTAATAGCCAAAAAGCGGGCTTAATTATATAGTGGGTGAGAGAAATTGTTACCAGTTCTATGTGCAGCCCCATTGGGAGTGTTCATCAGCAACCCTTCTGAAATTGTTGCAAATCCATCCTTCTGTTCCTGGAAATTTCAGTTTTAAATAAATTCTCTTACTGAATACCGAAAGCTCTACAACCCCCCCCCCCCGGGCGAAGCGTGGAAAACAAAAAAAGGCACTGGTGATTCCAAAGTGGAGACCTTGGGTGAGACATCCTCACCTTGCCATTTATCAATTTCTCATTGGTATCTTGGACATCATAGTTGTGCCTCAAGTCAGTATCAGGTATTGCAACCGCTTCCAGCTTTTCAGGAGTTATTCTGGAAATCTTCTTGTGCTGTTCCTCAAGATGCCGCTTTTTGGCCGCATTTTCAATCTGTCTTTGATATTCCAGAGTTTCTTCGAGTTTTCTTTCCTCAGCTTCTAGTTCAATCATACGTCTGTATTCCTCTTCCCGTAGTCTCAAAGCATCATCACTCCCAGCCACAGCAATTTCAGCATCCTGATAATCTCTATCATGATCATTTGCAAGTGAACTGCAGCAATAAAGTAAATGAAAAAGGATAATGCCAGGTGAGTTTAGAAAAAATGCAACAATATGACGCACATGAAATCTATATGCAAAAGAGAGACATACATCTCCTCATTTGTCTGATCATGAAGTATATTCAGCTCACTATAACCAGTGACCTGTAATTATAGAAATTTGTGCATAAAGCAAGCAGATTCACATCATATCGTTATTACAATAAATATAGCAAGACGATAAACCATACAACGCCTGATCATAGGGTTCAAACCTTTGAATCCTTGTTTTTCCGGTTCTCCTTCTTTTTCTTGTCCTTCGTCCTCTCGTGTGGATGTTTCAAATTCTCACCTCCACCAACACCCTTCTTAAAATCTTGAGCAAGTTCTGCCAAAAAGGCTTCCCTGGCAGCATCAGATTTCTCTGTAGCATCTTTCTCTGCCATATCCTCCAATTTTGCCTGGAAAGATAATGCAAAATGGAATATCAAACTCAACTGAACAAGGCCACAAGGACGCTGAGGGGACATTTATAAAAGGATGTTTTAATAATTACAGACCCGCAAAAATGATTTCACCAGAGGTACTAAGATTGACCGAAAATCATGGAAAGATGCAGGTTCAAGCTTCGCTTCAAACTGCTGCATCCCGGTAAGAATTCGCATGATTCTTGCATCAATTTTACTGAGCTGTATCACTAAAAAGAGTGAGATAAAGCAATGAAGGAGGGGGCAATAAAGGAGGGGCACATACGTTTGACTTGGAAAAAAAAAATGAAAGCAGAACTAGTGCAACAACCTCAATTGAAACTTGTTCCTTCTGTCTCTGTATTGCAATTTCTATGCAAGAGTCCACCTGATGCAAATAGTCTTTCGTTCTCCAGTCATCCTCTTCACCAGATTCTAAGTCACAAAGATGAGATGTCACACCAGGATAAGTTTCCTCAAAGCCAAACTGGTTGACATTCAAGGATTCAGCATCCTTTAAAACATTTGTGATTGCATCCAACTCAAACCTATTGCTGACTGTGGTAATTTCGTTGTCACGTTCAATGAGTTCTTCTCGACGCTTCTTTAGGACAGACTCATAACTTTGGCGAACAAAATCTGTAATATGATCTCTTTTCTTGCCCTCTTCCAAGCAGAGATCCTCCACAGCCTGCAACGCCTCCTCGTAACTTAAATGCTCAGTTTTTCTCTCACACAAGCCCTGGAGATGGTAAAATTCCTTCTCAAGCAGCTGAAGAATTTCCATACCTTGCTGTGTTTTGTCTTCTCTTGCATGCTTCCAGGATGCCAATTGTTCCCCACTTGAAGGACCTGTAAATATCCATGATAATAATGCATCTGAATCAAGTACGATTCCATTCTCAAAGTTGACATGTGAAACATTTGATGCACTAGAATCATTAGTGCCAGCATCATCACATGACGAAAGAGGGAGCTTGCAGGGAAGAGAATGCTCATCAAGCACCAAAAATGAAGCGTCTGGACTAATAATTAACTTTTCTACAGTGTCAACAACCTGTGTGCCACTGTTTGAATCGCCTGTAGGATTACTTCTA
The DNA here is from genome assembly GCA_963692815.1 of Nyctanthes arbor-tristis. Classification (NCBI taxonomy): domain Eukaryota; kingdom Viridiplantae; phylum Streptophyta; class Magnoliopsida; order Lamiales; family Oleaceae; genus Nyctanthes; species Nyctanthes arbor-tristis. The sequence continues at coordinate 1,268 of CAVNYN010205094.1, read as the reverse complement.
TCAGAATATCTACCTAGTCCGCAAGAATGAGAAATTTCCTGCAAAAATTTCAGGATTTTCTTGAGCTCAGAAGCACCTAAAAAGCAGACGCACAGAGGTGTTTGGTCCAGATTGGAATTAAGAAGTTGTGATCCAAACACACCCTGCAGCTCCTCCACTGCAAAGTGTATAACCTTGCTGAGGTGACTTGACGAAAGGTACTTCTGTTTGGTAAGTGCCTGAAATATGGCACTGATTTTCTCAAGAAGCTTTGCTCGCTCAGGGTCATCAGATAAAGGCCAGTTCTCACCAACGAGACTTTCCTTACTACCTTGGTCGCCATCACAATCCATCCACTCAACATCTTCAAAGTCTCTGCTCTCCTGATTACTAATATTGCAATTATCACCCAATTTCTTCTTTCCAATTGATGACTCCCAGTCATACTCACTGCAGTAAGAGTCAACAAAACATTCTCTCGAATCATCTAAATCATTTCTCGCGTAAGATTCATTAAGAAAATCATGTGCCTCAGATTTTGACTGTTTTTCAAGCATCCTAATTGCAGCGGCCAAATCCAGTGGTTTCCAAGAACAGTTGAGAAGCATCTCAGCCCATTCATTATCAACGCCTTGAGGTAAAATAGACTGCATTTTGGGTGACAAAGTCCCCATATGCTCCTGCACAGTATGCTGCATATAGGAATCTGCATTGGGGAATTTCTCATAGCAGCGACAGCACACCCAAAATTTCCATAGCCTGTTTGATTCACCAAAAGATAAAGCTTCATTGAGCACCTCACTTGCAGACACATCCTTTGACAAACTGAAGTGTGCCTTGAGATCTGATATACTAACTCTAAGCAACTCTTTCTTCCCATCCAAGCTAATGGAGTTCCAAAACGACCGGACCCAGTCCCTTCTCTCAGCTGAAGACGCATTTTTCCTTGCATTCCCACTTTTCCTTCTTTCTGACACTCTCTGCCCCGCCCCTGACCCAGAACCTGACAACTTATTATTTTCCCCATCTCCCAACTGGGGAGACTCAGATTTCTGCTGTAAAAGCCGAGCTGCAGCCACCCTTACCTCAATCTCCTTTCGTCTTTCCTCAGGAGTCTTAGTTGCCTTCTTAATTTCATTTGGCCTTCTTGCCTGCACCAATCTCAATTCCATTGGGTCCTCAGCCACTCTTCTTATTGGAATCAAACGAAACTTCTCCTCCCCATTGCCCAAATTCTTCATCCATGTTGAAATGGATGCGATGTTTGACTTTTGAATTAAAGATCTAAG
>CAVNYN010205092.1:0-12134 GCA_963692815.1 Nyctanthes arbor-tristis | reverse complement strand
CCCCCCCCCCCCCCCCCCCCCCCAAAAAAAAAGGGGGGAAAAAAGAAGAGGGTGTCCCCTTGACTATTGAGTGAGCTAAGGAAACGTCATTTTGTAGAAATCCTAACGTACGTTATGTCGTTTGTTAACTTGAAGTTTCATTCAAGTTTTTGGATTCACGTTGCATATATGTTGAGGAAAGGGGGTTAAGTTTTTGTTATTGAATACGCATAGTTCCATTCCACAATTCAGGGATCTGTGGACGGTTTACACCCAGATAATAACAGCAGTAATAGGTTCGGGAGTACTTTCATTAGCATGGAGTGTGGCGCAGCTTGGTTGGATTACTGGTCCATTAACCATGGTGGTATTTGCAGCAGTTACTCTTTCTTCTGCTATTTTCCTCTGCGCTTGCTACAAGTCTCCTCATCCTGATGAAGGTCCTGCCACAAATGTCTCCTACCTGGATGCTGTTCGCCGTATTCTAGGTTAAAAAAAAAAATATGATGTGATGTTGGTCAGTACTTTGTTGCTTATGTACTGTGTACAAGGCGATTCTCATTTTCATTTGCCTTCATCTCTGTATCAGGAGAAAGGAATGCTTTTGTGTGCATATTTGTAGTGGGAATAAACTTTGTGAAGCTAGGTATTGTCTCAATGATCACATCCTCCATCAGCATGAGGTATGCTTCCAATGCCTCATCAGTCCCAATATGTACTAATGCGTACAAATTTTGATGTTATTCTTTATAATTGGTGCAGTGCAATCCAGAGATCAAATTGCTACCATAATGAAGGGCATAACGCTGCTTGTAACTTTGGGACTATTCATTACATACTTATATTCGGATCTTTCCAATTTATTATGTCTCAAATAGTACCCAAATTTCAGAATACCGTGTTGCTCTCTTTTGTTTCTGCAACCATGTCCTTCATATACTCTATTATTGGGTTGAGTCTTGGCTTGGCCAAAGTAAGAGGTACATGTCTAAGGAACTTTAAATATACTGCTAAAACTAGTTAGATTGTGTCAAATGCTTTGAATTCATTCACTCTAAACCTGAAATTGTAGAAAATGGAGTGTTCAAAGGCAGAATTGGTGAGTGATTTCTTCTACTGCTGCTGAAAAAGTGTGGGCGATATCTCTAGCACTTGGGGGAACATTGCCTTTGCTTTCCCATTCTCGGTTGTCTTCCTAGAAATACGGGTGTGATAATTTACTTATGAACCAAAAAAAGAGTTGGTACTATGTAATCCTTATGGAACTAACATAAGTTGTTGTCTTGTAGGATACTCTGAGAATGAACCCATTGGAAGACATCACTATGAAGAAGGCATCTATTATGGCAGTTGGCACCACAACTTTCTTCTACCTACTTTGTGGAGTATTTGGGTACGCAGCTTTTGGGAATTCTACCCCTGGGAACCTTATGACAGGATTTGGTTTTTACGAGCCCTTCTGGCTGATCGATATAGCTAATGTCTGCATTGTTGTTAATCTGGTGGGGGGATATCAGGTATTCACATTAAGCCAAAACTAGTTATTTCATTGTTCTTCATTGGTAATACTTTAGCCTTTATTTCAACTTTGCATCCTCAAGTATTCAGTCAACCGCTCTTAGCAAATACTGAGAGATGGATTACTGAGAAGTTCCCCAACTGTAGAATATTGAACGAAGATTACCACCCGAAAGGAGTGCGATGGTTGAGGCTAAACATCCTGAGGCTGTGTTTTCAAACTTCTTATGTTGCATTGACCACAGGTTTGGCAATACTTTGCCGGAAGCACTTTAACCAAGTTGTCGGATTGGCCGGAGCAATTAACTTTTGGCCCATTGTTGCACATTTTCCTGTGGAGATGTACTTGGTGCAGAAAAACATTGGAGCTTGGACAAAGAAGATCGATTATTCTTCGAATATATAGTTTTGTGATATTTATTATCATGTTATATGCCTTTGTTGGCTCAATTAAGGGTCTTGTAACAAAATCTGCATAAAGACACAGGCACTAATGTGATTTGTATCAAAGTTTTATGATATGATCTGAGAAATGTAAAATAGTTCTTCATTTAAGTCGGTGTTTTCTGTGAACTATTAAGAAAGACAGAGCACTAGATAAGCTTTTTGGCATGCCTCCTACGGCCATTTTTTTGGTAACTGCTAAGATGAGTTGAACAGGACATGAAATTAAAAAACATGCTTTTAGTTTGTCGAGCAGAGTCTGTTACAATGCGTTCAATATGCTCAAATTATTATTCACTAGTCCAAGAATCCGATCAGACCTTCAAATTATTATTATTACCCTAATGTAATATAATAGTAAGACGGTGTTTTTTTTTTTTTTTTCACTAGAACAAACCCTTGGTCAAACGACTTAAATTAGTTGGATACAAGCAAAAGCATCGTCACGCATAGGACGAGTATTAGTCCTGAAGAATAAATTGCTACTTGCTAGTCACAATTCATGAAATATTATATTTGACCAGAAAATGAAGAATAAATTTTTGAGATATCAATTCGTGGTCCAAGAATTCATTTACATGCAATTCGTCAGATTAATAAAGCTAGCTAAAGGGAGAAGGGTTTTTTGATCCAAGAAAAGCTCATTTAATTTGGTGTGTTGGACATACTCTCTTTTGTATTTATCGATCACACTCACAAGCTTATTTAGGGCATGTTTGGAAACTGTTTATAAATGAGTTCAAGTGAGATGTCCAATTACAATTGTAAGAATTCGACAGAGCCATCACATCCATATGAAGTGTCTTATCTATTTATAATTGAACGATCTCCAAACACAGTATTAGTGTGCTTTCCAAAATTAAGCACATGGAACTAGCAAATTCATAAAATTAAATGACAAAAAAGTGAAGTTTTTATTGTGTGGTAAGGTTTGAATATATTGGTACCCCAAGAAGATATATTAAAATGAGTTATGTGTAATCTTGTAAAGTTTTCTCAAAATGGCCACGTTTCGATGCAAAGTCAAAAATGGTAAAATAATACCATGGGATAAATCGTAAAATAATACCATGTGATAAAAACGAACCTTGTGTTAAAATAGTCAATGAAACATGGGTCCAGTTTTCAACTCTTGTAATTGCTGGGTTGACTCATTTCTTTTTCTTCTCGAAATGAATGACTGTGTCGACCGGTCTGTAATTCCAGAGTTCTATGATGTTCATTAGACATTTTTTTATAGAGTTTAATGCATTATGTCACAAGTGTTTATTGTATACATTGGAATATAATGACCTCATTCTCCCAATGTGTTTAATAGACATTTGTCACATAATACATGACACTCCATAAATAGTGTTCAATGAACACTATAGAAAAACTATGAATCGTGACCCAATTGAGAAGGAAAAAATTCTCCAATGCTCTTCACATAATTTTAAGAAGATTTAAAATTAGTGGAATGTGTAGTAGAATTTTCAATCGACAATGACTCACTGGTTAAACTAACGACCTAAAGTTAAACCAATGATCTGTCAACCCAATAACTTAGTTTGGTAAATGACTGGGTGAAGTTTAAAAACTATACTATTAATCTCTTTGTCAATTTTTACATTTTATTTTTTCATAAACTTTCTAAGTACTCGTAACTCTTTCTTAGTCTTTTATTTTATTTTACTTATCTCGGAAACTTTTTTGAGTTTTCATCGTCTTATATAGGTAAACTATTCTAATCTATTTGATTGATGAAGTATAATTGGAACCACTAAATCTGTATTTCTATAATTTCATTATGTTTCATTATGCGCACAAGTTTTCTTAATATTTTTTACCCCGTGTGTGTATATATTTCAAATTATTTGGGCAGCTGCTTTTGCTCGAATAGGCTTCCTTAAGATGTTCAAATTCTGGTGGCGTAACACAGCTCGAAGGTCTGGAAGGGTATTGATTGGTATCAATGAAGAAGAGTTTGATTGGGGGTGAAGAATACTCTGTTTTGATCAGCCTGAATCCTCCAGATAAAGAAATGTACCAGTGGGAAGTGGAAAGAGTTTATTTACTTCATCTCAAACACTCTTGGTACATACATGTATCAATCAGTGCTTGTGTGTTTTGGCAAATTTTGCTACAAGACCTCCGATCGAGCCAATAAAGGCGAATAACATCACAACAAATGTCACAAGACTATATATCTGGAGAATAATCCACTTCTTTGTCCATGGCTTGATTTTTTTTCTGCACCAAGTACATTTCCACAGGGAAATATACAACAATGGGCCAAAAGTTGATTGCTCCGGCCACTCCTACAACCCCGGTAAAGTACGGGATGAGTATGGCGATACATGTAGTGAATGCAACATAACAAGTTCGAAAACACAACCTCTGAATGTTGAGTCTCAAACATGGCAAAGGGTAGTATTCTGGCTGCAATATTCTACAGTTGGGGAACTTGTTGGCTATCCATCTTTCAGTATTTGCAAAGAGTGGTTGAGTGAATACCTAAGGATGCATAATCGAAACAAACGCTAAAGTATTATGGACAGAAAAACAAAAATGACATAACTAGTGTTGGCTTAATCACTTTTAATGTGAATACCTGATATCCTCCGACCAAATTAACAGCAATGCAGGCATTAGCAAGGTCGATGAGCCAGTTGGTCTTGTGAAAACGAAATCCTGTCATTAGGTTCCCGGGTGTAGAATTCCCAAAAGCTGCATACCCAAATACTCCACAAGATAGGTAGAAGAAAGTTGTGGTGCTGACTGCCATAATTGATGCCTTCTTCATGGTCATGTTCTCTTGTGAGTCAGGTCCTAGAGTATCCTACAACTCAATCATTTATTGTTAGTTCCTAGAATTCAACTATTTATCCTACAATTCAACCATAAGTAAAGTAGCACACCCGTATATTTAGGAAGAAAAGAGAGAATGGAAAAGCAAAGGCAATGTTCCCAAGTGCTTGAGAAATCGCCCACACTTTTTCAGCATCAGTAGAAGTAACCACTCCACCAATGCTGCCTTGAATTTCTCCGTTTTCTACAATTTTAAGCGAAGGATTTAATAAATTCGAAGAGTTTGCACAAAATAACTAGTTGATTCTTTCTAATTTCCTTATGTATGTAAGTACCTACCTAATACTTTAGCGAAGCCAAGACCCAATCCGATAGCAGCGTATGTGAAAGACATGGCTGCAGAAATAAAAGAGAGCAGCATAGTATTCTGAAAATTGGGTACTATTTGAGACATAAAAAGTTGGAGAACTCCAAATAGAATTGCGTATTGAGTAGTCTCAGATTTACAAGCAGCGTTATGCCCTTCAATATGGTAGCAAATCGACTTCTGAATTGCACTGCACAAATTAAAAAGGATGTCAAATTCCAGAAGTACAGAGAAGGGCGGTGATGGAGACATGCCTCATGCTGATGGAGGTTGTGATTGTGGAGACAATAGCTAGCTTGACGAAATTTGTTCCCGCAACGATAATGCACAACAGGGCATTCCTTTTTCCTGATACAGAGATAGAAGAAAATGAAAATGAGATCAATTACCACCTTCTAAACAAGTAATCATATTATATTTATAAGCATACCTGGAAGAATATGGCGAACAGCATCCAAGTAGGACGCATTTGTGGTTGGACCGTGGTCGGGATGAGGAGACATGTAGCAAGAGCAGAGGAAAATAGCAGAAACAAGGGTGACTGCTGCGAATGCCAGCATGGTTAATGGTCCTGCAAACCACCCGAGCTGTGCTACTCTCCATGGTAATGAAAGTACTCCCGAACCTATAGCTGCTGTTGTTATCTGGGCGCAAGCAGTCCAAAGATTCCCTGAATTGTTGAATGGAACCATGTGTATTCATCAGTTTCAAATGCTGTCGATATATATGCAACATGAAGCAGAAGAAGAAATGTATGAAATTTCATGTTGAAAAGTTAGCTAAAACAATGTCGTTTAGATTCTAAGCAAAGGGCAGTGAATAGAAGAAAGTAACGTTTGATTCATGGAGAAGTGGCATTTGATTATACTCTATATACGCTGTGTTGGAGGGGGATTTTTTGTGGTGGTGAAGCATGACGGTGATGGCGGCAGAGTAGCTAGTGGGGGGAAAAAAGGAAAAAAGAAAAGAAAGAATGGAAAATTGTTTCCCGGCAAAGAATGGAACGTTGTTTCCCGGCTTCCTCATCAGCAATTGTTTCTCACTCAATGAGCTTACATTGGAAAAGGAAACAAATTTACTGTATTTAAAATAAAAAATTCAAAACAATAGTAGATTTCGTCAAAAGAAAGAAAGGTGAAAAAAAGAAAACAACACAGACAAACAACATAACCAAAGCTAAGACCAACAAGTCAAAACCATCAGAAACCATCGCCAACAGCCAGCTATGAGAAACCAGACGCAACACATCAACCTCCAGTACCCATATAGTCATGGCACAAAAGTCGATGTCCTCATCACAACCTCAAAGTAAAAATGAAAAGGTACAATGGTTCCTTCAACCACCCTTCTCCAGATGACCAAGCTTCTGTCCTCCGTTACCGGAGTATCTCTCCGGCGAACTTCCGGCGACCTACTTAATTTGTCATGCAGCAGGAAGAACCTTTTCATCAGTTCACACAAAGTTTTTTTTTTTTTTCTTTTTCTTTTTGTTTTTTATCTAATAAAACTGTCATGATGTCATGATTCAAAAGTTCGGATCTAGGTAATTATGGGTTACGTACTGGTACTGATACAAGAACAAGGGGAGAAAGAGATGATAATATATTAAATGATACTAGCTAGGAAGTAGGAATATTCGTTCTTCAGAAATATATTTTGAGATCAACCCGCGGTGCCCAAACGTGGTTCCCCCCCCCCTTGAACTCATTTCATGGTGCTAGTGATGCGTGGAGACTTTGGCCGTGGTGGGAATAGAGAGAGAGAGAGAGAGAGAGAGAGAGGAATACCGGTTTTACTAGAATACTGCTCATTGATGATGATGTGTTGAGAAGAAGATTCAGATCTCGTAAGGCGGCCATCCACCTCCATGGCTGTAGCGAGAGACTGTGGAATTGGATCCATCTGTTCCCGGCAATGTGAATATCCTAGAGAGTTTGAGAAATATGCAGAGTTGATGCTATTTATTTAAGGAGAAAGAGAGAGTTCAAAAAGTGCATGAAGAGAAGTAGTGGGATTTAGAAATCCTTTTTCAACAGTACAGTGTTTCCATAAATAGTCAGCCTTTTTTTTGTTTCCATTCAAAGGATTAGGACCTGATTTGATACGTAGGCGAAACGAAAGGAAAGTTATTTTCACCAACTTGTTTCTTTAAAAATGATGCCAAAGAAAGGTCACAAGCATAGAATAAGTTTACATATGTTTCTATTCACTCGCTGCAAGTGTGAAAAGGTGCCTCTGTCATTCTTTCTGAGAATCTCCTCTTCAGTTGTTAGACTTCTGTTAAAAGGACTAGCATGCATGTAGTGTCGTGCAAGCTTCCAACTATTCACTTAGATTATAGATTGTTTAGAGTTGATTTTGTAAAATGTAACTTTTTGTAAGAATGTGCGCATAAAAAGTATTATGGGAAATTGTAAAAGATGTTTCTGTAGTTGAGAATGAATTGACACAAAATCCAAGAAGAATTGATTCTTACAAAATAATTTCCATACACATCTTTAGCTAAATTAAGCACTTAGAGCATCCACGTTGGTAGTGTTAAAGTAGATTATTAGTAGAGTTGTAATTAGTTAACAACTTAAAAAACAATCTATATTGGTGGTGATAAGTAATTGCTAAAATCATTTAATTTAACAAGTTGTTAGTTTTATTATTAAAGTTAACAACAAACCTAACACTTTATGTGATATTATTTCTTCCTTTTTTATTTTAATTAAATTGTGATTGGCCCACTATTTGACTATTGAATTGAATGATTAAATTTAACACTATTATTTAGAATCACCAATGTGGCACAAATTAATAGTTAAATTTAATTTGCTTAGCTGTTATTTAACAATAACTAACAACTCTACTTTTAGCTTATGCGGATAGTTAATTTTAGCACTAATAATGTGGATGCTCTTAGAACTTGTTTTCGAGAGCTTTATCAAAAAAAAATTTATTAAATCAATACCAACCATATGTTCTCCACAAAAAATAAAATGTTGCACTTCCCAATGATATTTTTTTTACGTTACCACGACACATTTTCTTATCAATCCAAAACTCTTTACCATAAAACTCTAGAGAAGAAGCTACTAATTTCAAATTCTCCTGAATTGAAAAAGTAGTACATGAATTCGTAAGAACACTAACACGCCAAACAAACTGTAAAATCAACTTCGGACCCGTTTGATTAAATTTATAAAATCAATTTACAAAGGGAGCTCTTCCGATCTTGAGTGGAAATGAGTGGTGGAGATTTAATTGAAATTTGAAATGTTTGGTGATTGTTGAATAGTAGTCAAATCAACAGTCAAATCATAGTAGGTGAATTTATAAATTGTAAAAATAAAGAGTGCCAAACAAGCTCCTTTGATTTTGGTCTTTTCACGTTCACATCGATCAATCACTCTAGAAAACGTCACATGCTGTTATTTGGAAATGGGTGAGGGTGCATGGACAGTTAGCTAAATTTTCATGTGCTTGAATTGGTGGTAACCCCATGCAACAATTTTGGTTGAATTCCTTGTATCGACATTTGGCTAATTCCGGACGTATTTTCTGCGTGTTGTACCACTTCTACCCGATTTTTCAGTTTGGAAATTTTTTATGCGGTATTTGTCTTAAAAAAACCTCTGTGATTTATGCAAGTATGTTTCCAATTTTTTGATAGAAATACATGTAGTGCCTAGTGATGTGATCTGGAACCGTTCTATTTTTTGAGTTGGTGATAAGTGGAGTTGACAATCAAGAGAATTTTGGAGATGAAAGCCAAAGTGATTATTTTGATAGTTTTTGGAGCTAAACTTGCACTAATTTTGAAGAAAACGAGATTTGTTCGAAGTTTGAGGACTAGAGTACTGAAAATGGTCTAAAGTTGAGACCGTCAAGTTCTAGGCTTGGATTGTACGAAGAAAGATCAGGAATAATTATTTCCATCAAGGTCGACGGTCATTTGGGTAAAAGTTGTACGATAGAAGGATCAAAATTATTTGAGCAACCTTGGGGATCGAATCGAACACCGGCCGAAAGAGTGAGGACCAGCAGCGAAATTTCCCGTAAGGCAGAACAGAGGCAGCGGGCAGAAACCATATTGAAGCAAGGTGACTTTGACGCGGCCTCATTGGCCGCAAGTAACCGACAGTGCGGCCGTCCTGTTCACGGCCCAGCGACGCGCGTGGCTGATTTTCTCTGTCAAAAGTTGGAACTTTAAATTCCTTCTTTTATTTTTCTTTTGTAATTTTCTTGGCTCCAAACAGGTCATAGCGTATAGGCCTCTTTACCAATTATTATATCTAAGAAGTTTGATGGTGTATTTCTCTTGAATGAGAATTCAACTTTGGAAATTAATTTCTCCTCTCGTTCCTTGTGTTCTAGGAATTTAGGATATCATCATCATTGTTCAAGGGTGAATCTCATTGAGTATTTATCTTTTATCTTGAGGAGATGATTTGATTTTATTACTCTTGAGAGTTAAGATTTTTATCATAGTTGGTTTGAGTTGAGATTATGAGTTTAAGATAAAACCTAGTTTCTCCTTTGCTTTAGTAGCGTGATTGCTGTTTTGGATTATGAAGATACAAGGCCCATGAGAGTGTTGTTCCCAAATTATTATATACGCATGACTTTGTCTTGCTCATTGGAGAGGCGCCAACAATTCAAATTTAGGGAGAGAGAGATTAAAGTGGTGAAGATTTAGTTGGTTGGTCTATTATTTGTAAGTGACAGGGTTGAGGGTTGTAGCTTATTCTAGAGTTCACTTGGGATAGAGATTGAACCTTAAGGCCTCTTTCTTTTTTTTCTTAAAGGAACCTGAAGGCTATAGTTATTATTTGTTTACAATTCATACTTTTCTTGATGAAGTCTTTGTACAACAACTCGAACTAAATCAAAATGTAATTAATTAATTAATTAATTAATTAATTAATAAAAAATTAATAACTTAAATTTTTATTTTTAATTGCCTGTAACTCGGATACCATAAATTCCAAATCAACTTTTACCCAAGCCTCTATTCATGATTAATTATAATTTGCCAATCATTAAGACCCATATTAGTTGACTCTAAGATATATAACTGGATTAAGTTGAATTCCGACTAGATGAGTACAAATAAAGTGACCATTAATATAGGTGAGGTTATAATTACCCCTGATTAATTAATAAATTAAAATTTCGAGTGGTTGCAAATACACTTTTGAATAAGTATCAGAACTTGTACTATTACGTATCAAAAGCTAAAGGCCGTGTAATAATGAAGAAATCTATATAAACGCATATAAGTATCGTGTAATACGTATCAAAACTTTACGAGAGTATCCAAGGAATGAAGGAAAGCAATATGCTCAACTTATTCTTAACTCGTCCAAGAACCCGAGCAGGCCTTCAACACCGTTTAGAAATTAAAAAAGATCCAATTTCTTCAAAGCTCAATTGTCAAGTTCCATTGGTACAATTCTGCCTCTGGAATCCTTAAATTCAGGCTGATCAAACCAGCCTCTTCTGCGTAATTAAACTCCTCTTCCTTCATATCAATTGATATTCTTGCAGGTCTGACTGATGAATAGGCCCCAAACGCGCCACAACCACGAACCCTAATGTCAATAGTACCGGTCTTCTTAGATTCATAGTTGAGTCCCCTTATTGCCTCGCCGGAATTGAACATCTTAAGGAGACCTATTGGAGCAAAAGCTGCCCCGTTGGGTAACTTTTTGACTGGGACAACTGTGAAAACCTCATACTCTCGAGCTTGTAGTTGAACCAGTGTAGATTTGTCCTGTGGAAGATAAATCACATTCCCTGCAGTTGGCATCATAAGAACTGAGTTTGGCCAAAGTGGGACCTTAAAACTCATGAAAAATTGAAGGATAGGAAAATGTCGGGAAAAGTAATGAACAGATTATAGAAATGGTATAACTAGAATAATGCAATACACATAGGAACTCACGACGAGAGAAAACACATGGAATAGAGAGTAGAGAGCCAGATTTATCTATCTGAAAAATCATTACACACCACACGATATTTTTACATTAAAAATCCTAAAAGCATGAACACTTTTGCTTGGGCTTCACCAAATTGGTGCATTTTTATCACCAAATCATGGCCAGCTAATCTTCAGTTCGAAAAATAAACAAGTATTTCATTCTCTTCCACTTCATTTTCTTGTAGGTAAATCTATTCTTAGTGCAATTGTTCTTGTAGTGATGCAGTCTTTTTTGCACCACAAAAGAAGAGGTTGAGAAGTTATTCCTGTTTAACTTTGTTGATAAAGGAAATTCCAACATAAATTAGCTGATGGATCAAAGAAGGGTTCAGATCTGCTCTGTGTGAGTACATAATGGTATCCCCAGTCCATCCACGTTCAGCAATATTGGGCAAATAATGAACATCCTTAGCTTGGATGGTGCAGGAAAGAGAACCCGGCTGTGCATTGTGGGTGAGATTCTTTATGCTGGCTTGACACCACGAAGCTCCTTGGCAACTAAAGACCCCAAGAACTCCAGTGAAATCATTTATGTTCCAAATTTTTAGAAGGCTGCAGCAAGATGATCAAATTGTGAGCAAATCAGCTTCCTCCTACTTGCATGTTAAGCATGTGGTGTTGGACAGGACTAGACTTTATACAATGAACAAAAAAAATCCTTTCTTACCCAACACGATTAATATCTTTCTTATCTTACCTTTTTCCATCTCTAGTAGGATCAGAAAACAAGCAATCTCTAGTTGGTCTTCCAGGAAGTTTGGCCCTCAATGTGGAACCATCGGGGAGTACAAGTTTTTTTAAAATAAAGAAATCGTGGTGGCCAGGTTTGTCACTGCATATAAACAGGCAAACAGTATAAATGCCATTATGATCAAATGTGACTTCAATAAATAAGGCTTTTAAATCGTAAAGAGTACCTGACGTAGATTGAACAGCCTCCAACTGCACGAGCTGCCCCGTGGTACTCGGCCATGGGGTGCAAGCTCTAAAACACAAAAGCAATTCTTAAGCTAACAATCTTATGACCTAAAATCTTGAATTTTAGGTTGATTTTAAAGAAAGAGA